>JAMLFY010000010.1:28308410-28448954 GCA_030441495.1 Dalbergia oliveri
TATACCTATAACTGGTACCCGTGTCTACATTTTCTCCTAGGCCTCAAATGGCTTGCAGTGTAAGGGGTTTGTTGGTGTGGGCCACGCTTTCGCTTCCTTTGGTATGTCTAATGCTTAACCCTTTTTCCAATGTTCGATGTGACCTTCATCGTCTCTCTCAGCGGTTATCCTGGACTTCGTGTATTGTTTCACCAACATCTGAACATCAACAGTCAATGGTATTGGCCCTTACACTCCTGTTCCTAAGTAGGCACGTAAAAAGCAAAGACTCAGGAGCCATATACACATGACAAACCTTGTCGTGAACTTGACTAGTGTCCCTCTTTCATTGCCTTCGTCAAATATACAAGTAGGGCTATGGGTTCAACCTGATGAGAAGATACTTGTTTTTGTAGCATGGGCTTGAAGAACAGATTGAAGGGTCGGAGGAGGTCATGCACTTTTGCTGATGAGATAACATGGTCTCGTTGCTGATTTTTGGGATGCAACACCCACTTTGTTAACAAATCGCGGAAAGGTAGCAACCTCATCCTACAGGCATTATACATTTACACTTGCAGCAAATAATGTAAAAGGTACAATACACGTACAAGACACCAACACGACTAACAATAGACGCACCTTAGTCCAAGCAGGCATGGTATAATCTCCTTCGTAGGTTGCAACCATCCCATATCTCCATATATTTGATGGTGTGTACACCACAATCGTAACTGTATGACCAAACATACAAGCATCCATACATACCCACATTTAAATCAACATGCCACACTATTAGGAGAACATTGAAACGACATTCGTATATGTGGACTAAACCAGTTTACAAACTCACCCATTGTGTTGTTTCGGGACCCTTGGATACTCTATTTCCAGGTGCGCATCAGTAATGTCCCACTCGATATCAAGAAATGCAAATATCTCCTCAAATCGCTTGGCCTACATTAAAAGAGAAATGTCAGGAACCTTGAACATGAACAAAAATTGTAAGCGCAAAGAGCATTACTAGTGAATAATTAAAATTAGCCCCACCGTCACTTATCCAAAAATGCCATATTGCCCCTGCTGGAGTACAAAGAATCCAACACATACAGCTTCTTCTTCTGGGCCTCCACCACATAGCACCACCAATGCGCCTCATACAAGACAGGTGCAAATATCTAGTGATACATGCTTTGCGTTAATTCTACACCACATTAACTAAAAATGCGTGAAAGAGTGAAAAAACATGAAGGATTACAAAATCGGAGGTAATGACACGTGGCGAGTAGCAGGAAAAAGGCGGGTAACTTTTGCCATGGTACAAGCTTATCGTTCATGAAATTGTTAAGGTCGTGTACCTGACTCCTGCAAGTACAACAAAAGAGTAAAAATTACACCATCTTTAGACATATGTTACTCTGAACAAAATAAAAGAGGTTGCAATCACCATGAAGTATGAAGGAGGAACGAGACTTCAAAGTTAGGCAAAGGTCTGTATCATTGAAGACTGCACTTGCCAAACTAACAACCTAAGCATGCGACGACAATGTGTTAACAAAAACATTTATGAAAGGACTAAGTAATATGGGCATAGCACATAGTTATTTGGTATAGTGCAGAATACATTGTTAAGAGTTGCTTACGACCCATACTCCTCGTGTCAACACGATTAAGGAAGTATCCGCACATAGATACCAGCACCTAAACCGTAAATAAAAAGTAGTTAGTCAAGTACCAAATAATATTGTGTAGTTGTTGTAGCTAATATCATCGGCAAAAATTATAAAGCACAGGCATGTAAACATACTCTTCTTTCGCTTTTGCAGGACGTGGCTTCCTTATACAAAACTCGTACAAGACCTTAAGTGCGGTTGAGCCATGTCCTTCGTCGTCTAACAATAGGAGAAGTATGCCCTCCATCACCGACTCTGATATTGTCAACTTCATCCGTTGTGCGTTGCCCAGCTTTTGAACTTGCAACGGGCCCTTTTGAGGTTGAACATTCGGATAGGAGTACGACGCATTCCCGTTGCTTGGGAGCGGACATCGTCGAACTAGAGGGCAATACAAGACGATTAGCAGCCAAAGCAGCATCTTCTTGTGCCTTGTACATCCTTATACTATCCGCAACCAAGCTTCGAAACAACTGCATTTTCAAATTCAGGCAAACATTACGTTTTCAACAATGTAACCGCATCTGCACATAATAATGTAAACTAAAAGAAATAGAGAATCCAATCAACCCAAACAACATGGTGCATACCTCAGTCTGAAAATTTTCTTTCAACCACAAGGGGTCAATAAGATCGCCTTTATCCTTGGCGTGGTACAGGAGCCCCTATTTGTTGGTATGTGGTTATGATGAAATAAACACAGATTAAGTAAGAAGAGCATTCATTTTGAAACTAAGTAAACCTCAAAGTAATAAATATAATGTTAACTGGCCTGAAACGCAAGTCAAGATCTTCAAAATATATGGTTGCAAATTACCAGGACATTAATCTTCTTTCGAATCCGCTTTTCGAGTAAGTCATCGTCCCAAAATTGAACCGCGGACATTCTGTGTGCGATGGGCTAATGCTAAGTGGACGCTTATGGAAATACAAAATCTATAGCAATACAAACAAGCCAAATTTCAGTTGACGATAGAAAAGGAAAATAGGCAATGACGGCTAAGCATTTATAAAATAGGTTAGCAACAAGGTGTTAGTAAACTATAGAAACTATCGCAACTGTACCTTCAAGAAGATGCAACCTCCTATCCCTGCATCTTACTCTTATATTGCCTGCTTTGTAAGATTTAACGTGCTTGACAAGCCACTTGAACACAAACAAGCTCCAGTTGTACTTTTGTACATTCTCTATATCGATGACAGAACCCAACAGCTGTGGACAAGGGGCCAACTTTAGTGTCGGGCATAAGAAACAGGACAACACGTATAATAAAAATGCTCTTCTAAACTCAGATCAACTCGGCCCTGGCAAATAATGCGGGCTAGCTGGACATCGTTATTCGATCGAATTCTTTTAACATTGCCCTTTGATCCGCAGTGGTAGATTCTGGAACCTCCATTCCTATTTGACACGAATTAATCAGAAATTTCACATGCAAAAAAAAGGGGGCTGACACGCTAAGGTCAGAAAGTATTGATAACAAAATGAAATAAAGCGGAATCATGACATCAGACATGAACATTCCTTGCAACATGACAACGGCAAGTTAATGTGTCTCATGGAGATTAACCTCTAAAAGCACAAATCGAAGGGTGAGCAATATGGAGAAGTAAAATACCATGCTGTGGAAGGCCTAACACGTTGCCTACATCACGATAACTGAGAGGAATCTTCTCCTTTAGCATATATGCACAGCTGCCGTATATCAAAGCACTTCACCAGTTTTCAGACCCTCCTAGCAAGTCGTGTACATTTGACATGGAGAAGGCCTCCAAACCCCATCTCCCTTACGGCATCTCGTTGCTCATGTGTCAACGACGCAGATCGTTACTAGTCGATTGGGTGAGCAACGACTAAGGAAGGCACGCCCTATACATGCAGTGCAATACCAACTATCAACCATAATACCCCACTATGAATGATAAAGGGAAAAAAGCTTCAGGTGCAAATACCTTGCCGATTTCTTTTTCTTCTTTAGGTGGAGCATGGTTTTGCACATTTTTTCTATCTTTAGTCCTCATGGTCCGCGATTTGTTTTTGGTTTCGTTCGGCTGAAGCTTGGCAGACTTGTTCTTCTTTTGCTTGTTGACGGGTTCAGCGACTCAACACTTGGAGAGATCACATAATCACCACCACTATCATCGGTAGAGGAATGCTCGTCTATATGAAACATATTTCAATTAGATATGTGAGTAGACCTTGGGATTTTGCAAAACACAAGTTTAACTTTGTATACGCTAGCCATGTTCTCACGTCAGACATTGCATGAGGATCAAAGTCCTTGTTCTAACCCTAAGCTTGAAGACTCTTCAACTTCAGGGGCAATCTTCCAGCGAGACGGACTCAATGTGTCAATAGATGGCGACAACACATAAGATATAAAAAGTTGTTAGTAAGTTATAATTTCTAGACTTTGCTTGCAAGCTTTAATGCATAAAGGATGGGTTCAATGGAATGACATACCATGGACAGAAGGGCCAGGATTTCCTTTTCCTCGTGCCATTTTGGTTTGCAGCTATGTGAAGACAAGTCAACAACGTGACCTACAAACAAAAGATTAGGAGACAGAAAAACAGGAATCAATCCTGGAACACAGAAGTACATTATTCCACTCGTGAACACAACTCATTCCCTGGAACACTTATTAAAGGAAAAAAAATCAGCGCACCTCAATTACACCAATTTAAACGTATCTGCCAGACATACGCATAATCCAAATTAAACTATCATTCGCCACTCAATCAAGTAGTCTAGCCTAAGTTGAACATACTCCCAAATTGAAAAACCCCCGCCAAAACAAGAAACATAACCGAAGGCAAAGACCACAAACAAGCCATATCTATGAAAGGGCACCACATAATTAGATGCAAGCCTGGTTTTGTCATGGAACTCCCCACATAAAATTGACCCTTTATATGTTTTCCCCTAACATCAAGCAGGCACCACAAATCCGAAACCGAAAAGATAGAAGACAAATGAAAAGCGATCTACGTGAATAGCACGCTCAAAGTGATGAACTCACAGGGTTGGTAGATAACTAATAACAAACGAAATTGCCATTGTACTCTCAACAGGAATATTGGTAATAACTAATAACCTCCACCACCGGGAATGCGCTTAATGAACCAAAAGAATGAAATAAAATAAGAAATCCCTAACTCGTGGCAATTTTTATTTGCGAAGGGGGGGTTTAGAGACAATCCAATCAATCCTTATTATACCTATACCCTTAAGGAGTGACAACACAAAGAAAAGGAACCAACCAAGCCACCCAAACAATGAATACAGAGAAGTACTATTTGCAATGAGTGGAGAAGTCAGACGGCATCGATGTCAATGCTCCTAAACCGAAATCAACATACACTGTGATAGGCTCAAAAGTTTCCATGGTAATATTATTATTTAATTTGACTTTCCGTTCATATTGAGGGTTATCAAATTGGTGGTACCTACGTTAAATGGGTAAATGGGAAACAACGGGGCATGAAGTAGGCGCATGGAAACAGGATTTCAGCTTGCGTACCTTTACTGACGGCCATAGATTGAGAGTGAGTAGCTGGTATTTGGAGGGTTGAGTTGCTTTCAGAGAGAGATGGACAGCGACGGAGGGAAGAGGCGCTTTTACCGTTCGTTCTTTCTTTGTGTTCTGACGTACGGGTTTACTATTGTTGTTATGGAGTGAGTGTGCCTCTTTCGTTGAGAATCATGCAAGCCTTTGGGTTTCACCGAACAGTGCACCGGGAGTGAGTGCAATGGGAGGATGGGGAACGGGGAAAATTTTGCTGAGATGGGAAACCAATTTGGGAGTGAGGGGCTTTTCTTATTCCAAGCATAAGTGGTAGTGGGCCAAAAATTAAAACCCGCACGTGAGGCCTCAACACGTGTGGGGGGGCAAGTTTTCTCCTTCAGGCTTCACTATGGACCAAATTTTTTAACCTAACTTTAATACGCACACTATGTAAAAAAAAATTTAAAACATAGCATGTTTTAATAATTTATTTAGTATTATAATAAATATTTTTCCAAAAAATAATAATACACGATTATTTCGATATATTCGATGACAATGCAAAATAAACTTATCATGTACGCCAACACAGACTCACTTTAATAATAAATTGTAGTGAGCGATTCTAGTAGTCGATGTTTATATACTGTAATTTTTCTTTTTTAGTTACCTTTTGAAAATAATTATCATAGTAAAGTTTTAACAAAGTAGTTATCAATAACTTACAGCTTCACCATAATTATTATGTCCTATAATAAATATTATTTTTTAAAATATGTAACTAAAAAAAAAAGTTTTCCAATTTAACCGTTTATTTCATTGTAATTGTTTATGTGATTTACAACTATCTACAATCAATTCCAAATTGAGAGATCAAAAAGTGTTCAAACATGAAAATAGATTCACACATTATATTATATACACAATTCATAACTCGACAATTGCTCTATTAAATTTTTAATAAAGTACAATATATTTCTCAATATCGTTATTGATACATTATTTTTAGCAAAATAATGTAAACAAACGAAACTAGTATACCTTTTCCCAATTGTTTTTCAAAAATTCCATCTTAACCTAACCTTTGAATTGGAAATTAAAATAAGGGCACCGTTGATAAAGAGGACAAAATTTGGTTTGGCTTAAAAAATTTGTTAATGAATTTGGATGACTTATTAGCAATTATCTACATGGAATGCAAACGCGATATTGGCGCTAAAGGGATTAGAGTGCACACATATGATACGTTCAAAAATAGTTCCCTAGCATAAAACCCTAGCCCTTTTGGACAGGAACAAAAAATTAAAGAAAGACACTGGTGCTACAATGAATAGAATTCACCTTCAATTTGAAAGATTATTACCTGGTAACGGTTTTCTAAGTGCTGATAATAATCTGAGAAAGCTAGTACTCCTGCGCCTCTTTACAATTTTTCCTTCCGATCCCATGCATCTAACTCTCACCCTAATTAAAGTATTTTATAGCTTGTACCCTTTTTTTTGGACCAATACCGACAAATAAAACTCAGACTAGACCTATTACAATTCCCTTTGAATTGGCCTGCCTATTGCTATAGTCACACAGGACGTTGGTAATTATTCATCAAAAGCTGTATCTCATTCCAAAAGCTAGTACTCCTGTTGATCTGTGTTCATATTTTCTTTTTTCTCAATCTCAAAAGTCTTATTCAAGTTACAAAAAATCTTCCCTACCTTGCAGCCCTTTTTTATGCCAAATGGCAAAAAAAAAAAAATTTACCCTAAAATAATTACAATTTCTCTTCAATTGTATTGCCCGATGGCAGTTACTTCGCACTTTCAGGCACATTCTTTACGTACCTAGTAATTATTTGAAAAAGCTAGTTCTCTTGGGTTGTTTCAAATTTTTTTTGCCGCTGCCACAATATTTAGTCAACTTAATTAGGGGCTTCATTAGCCAATATAAATTTTTTGAGCTCATACCAAAAATTACAAATGACACTGTGCTTTCATGATTACAATTTCGTTGAATTGGAATGACGTACGTCGGTAACCTTTTCTTAGAAGCCCAGATCATTGGAAGAAACGCTGGTAACCTAGCTGTCTTCTAAATAATTTTTCGCCCAATCCCATAGGTCTTATGCAGCATTATTAAAGGCTTTCGCAGCATACCTCTTTCTTGGACCAATTGCAACGAATACAACTCACACTTTGTTAAAATGATTAGAATACCCCATCAATTCAATAACAGAATGCTGGTATTTACACATTATTGCTGGTAATATCGTCTAAGTACTAATAATTAGTTTAAAACGCTAGTAATCCCTTCAGTCCTACTAAGCTTAGTTAAACGCTTTCTTAGCTGGTAAATAATCAATGTTTTATTTTCTTACATAAAATTATTACAACTTAAATTCTTAAAAATGTGGGACTTAAATCATTCTTCCTACAACCGATGCAATAAATATTTTTGTCGTATGAATCTGAAATATTAGTCTTATGGATAGATTACGTATTATAGATTTCATATATATACACACTTATGGATTCCACGGACTTTTGGTATTGGGGGTAGAACAAAATTAGATCAATGTAAAAATGAGTGAGGTATATCACTTTTTTTATTTTCCTCTTTTAAAAAACCAATGTGGGGTCAAACTTAACTTTTAATCTAGAAAATATATACTATATCTGATTAATTTTCCTTATAGTTTGTATTATCTACGCCCTTCATTACAATTATTCTAATACAGTTAATACTTCCTTTTGTTCTAATTACTAGAATTGTTAAAATTGTTATCTTTATGATACTATAATGGAAAAATAGTTTCCGCAAGTCATTTATGTGTTGCTGAAATACTTGAATTAAGTGCGATTCAAAACATTAACTTTAGGATACTTAGCTACTTTTCAAAATCATTGTGTCTGCAAGCTAGTGATCCCTGCTCACTTCCTCTAACAACCAGTTATACTTAGGCAGCTTGTCAAGAATTTTTCCGTTTAGATATTTCAGAGTTATCATGTTCATTTAATTTATTTGGAAATTTATTTTACATGTTGTCGTATAGAATGGTCAAGAAGCGCCAAAACCTCTTCAGAATTGCTCAACATTTTTTAAAATTTATGACAAAAGTTTCTAACGAATCAATTTCTTTTTTGAGCCAACTACAAATATCCATACACGTCACACTAGGGGAGAGTGTCATGATTGTTGATTTCATAAAAATTATAATATTCTCCATTTCTTTAACAAATCCCATTTTACATTTACTCACACATTTTTTTACCAAACTTATGAAATTAATTTCCACTTAAAGCATTTACTTAATACTAACAACATATAATATAAGAATTAATACACACTACAAGAATAAACCCCCTTCTTTTAGTTTGTTAATATTTTTACATTACACAAGCCCTTTATATCACATGATCCTGTATGTTATTTAAGGCGCGGTTTGCTTTCAACTTAATTATACCATATGTCATCTACCCTTATTTTGTTAGTCGTGCCAACCACATTCTGCTAGCACAAAGTTTATTACCATTTTAACATATAAAGTGTTTCACATACCACGCATAGCGTATTTTTTTTTCCTTTGAGTTTTGACTTTATTTATCTTCTGCAGTTGTGTCCAATATATATCATTTTCGATTATATAATATACTAATATTATTCAACTAATTCTAATATTAAATTACCAAAAATGTATTTATATTAATTATTTTCAAACAAAGATTACATATTTTTACCTCAATATTTTTTCTTGTACATATCAATATAATTTCCGTGAATTATGACTATTTTAATCTCACTCCACGTCTAACTAACAAACCCACACCTTCCAAATTACTGTACCTTAATATTCCCACTACCATTTCATTCTCCTTCATTAAGCCCATTAGCACTAATTGCACAAGCTAAACCACGGGGTTCCAAGCGTAATTCACGAATTTCACGTCCATGTGCCTTGGGTCACACTTGCAATTTTAAGGAATTTGGTCATTCCTTACATTATACGTGGAAGGAGGAAGGACCATGGAGGTCCTGGGCCATGTTAGACGGACCCCTAAAACTAGACCTCCCTTTCTTTTCTTTGGTCAGGTTGGGGGCTGGAAGTCTCTGACTGCATAATATAGAAATTACAATAAGTATCTGTCCCATCCCATGTGCACCTGCAGTGGTTTTAACTATTTGAGCTGGCCTCATAGTCGCCCCTGTGAATACGTCTATAATGCGTATTACAGGCCCAATGGGCCTAAGGACCATTTTGGATGCATCTCAAGTGTGTTAAAATGTACAAACAAAGATGTAGAGCATGGAAAAAGAGTAATGACAATAAAATTCTCAATAAACTCTATACATGATAATATATCAGTCATCATATTATAATATAAAGGTATGATATAAAATATTACTAAAACATTAGCTGATATTTTTTTGGTTACAAAACATAGTTGATATCGTGCTAAGTATATGATTCTTCATAAAATCAAGTTAATCTAATATTTCTTACCTACTAATACTCCTTGCAAATCCCTTCTCTATCCCGGTTTAGTTATCCATTTCATCTTAAGTATCCCTTTCTCTATCCTCCAGAGATTTATTGATCCTTATATTGCTATTTAGTTTTGCACTGCTGTCGATATATATGTCTCTAGTCTCTACTTCTGTTTTGTTTCTCAATTTTTCTAACATATATATATACACTGCAACTTCGTGCTAGCTAGTGGCGCAGTTATTTATCTACTTTTGTTTTAACATTGCTTCGTATATTGACTCCAAAAATATTATTTCAACCCTCAAAATCCTGTTGGAGTTGACCAATTTTATTAGATTATTTGAATATTATGAATCTGGAAAATAAATACCATTATCAAATCCAATAATAAAGTAATGAAGTGTTGACTAGACATCCAATTTGGGTTGTTCTAATTGCTGGCTCACTGGAAATAAACCCACTTGGAAGAGTTAGCGATCCTCAATGAAATAAACGCACAAATCAAGCAGATGACTCGGCTTCTTGAGGGCCAAATTAATGCTCAAGGCTCAAAAGAAAAGGTTGAGCCCAAAAACTACTTAAAAGTAGTAGTGGGATCCGGCACCAGTGAAAGGTTGTGATGAAATATATATGCATGAAGAAAACATGTCCTCCACAATTAGGAGCAATGAAGCCCTATCTCCATCTACTTTATAACTTCCTAGTGTATTGATACTTTGATAGGCATTCACATGTGCCTATATCAATCCATATATATATATATTTTTTTTATCCGATAATTGCTGAACGGGCTTAACCCCAAAGAGGGGAAGCATCAAGAGTCAATTACAAAAGAACAATAAAACTGCTGCAGAGATGGACCAGCAAGCATAGCAACCATGTAGAGATATATATGCCATATAAAAAAACCCCTTTCGCAGTGCAAACCCCCTTAATATGCTGTAGTAACTTCAGCACTCAAGTAGCTAAAACCCAGCACCTGAATGAGATCACAAAACCAGCAATCAGAACCGAGAACTCCACCTGCTGCCGGAGTATAGAAATAATAACCACAACAGGACCCACGAAATATCCTTGTTGACTCATCGAAAATCACAGCTGCAACCAAAATAGAAACCATTTTATGCCTTATCTGCACTGATTTGTCCCACTTTGCATTCTTTTTCATACGCACTCAAATATCCTTTCTACATGCACAACATGATGAGATCTGTTTTTTTTTTTCTTCTTTTTCCCATGGTTGCTGAGAAAGCTAGCCAGGCTAGAAGAGAAGAACAACGGTAAGAAGAAGACTATTCAACCAGATTAACACCCCTCACAATTAACGTCAATTTTTTAAATTGACATTTTCATCTTTAAAGATTAAACTGAATTTATAGTGGTGATTTTAAAGTGGGCTTTGGGTCATTGGAAATTGTTTTTACAGTATTATTCATAATCTTCATTTGTATTTGATATAAATATAAATACTTTAAAAGATATGTTAAGGGATTTGGAAAGAATTCAATATATTGAGAAAAAAAAACAATTATATATATATATAGTAAAAAATGGTGATAAATTCTTTTAACACATAGATTTAGTATATGAATCTTATCTCTTATCATAAAATCCTCTCTAGATATCGAAATAGAAATTGAATAATAACACTACAAACTTTGAGGATTCACACATGTTGAAGAAATAATAAATTGAAATATGTGATTGTAAAGAAGAAGGGAGACTTATTTATATGTTTGTAAATTTCACACAGATGTAATTTTTATAAAACAAGTAATAATATTGTTAAAAAATAGTATTATAAAAGCACATAATTTTTTATCAAAGTTTTGTCTTACAAACAATCAATACTATTAATTAAACACACTTATATATTATTTTATATTTATATATTTCCATATAATTGTAATTGAATCTTATTTTTCACACACCATAATTTTCATTTTCCTTTTGTACGTACCTTTGCTGTGCTGCAAATTGCTTTCTGGGTTTTTTCAGGATTCTAAATCCTACATTTTTCACAATACACCACAGCCTTATTTCTCTCAAACATGAAATGATATAAATTAATTAATGTATTTTATTTTAAATTTAGTTACATTATTTCTATCTTAGTTTTCAAAAATTGCATTATAACACCATGAATTTTTCAAACTTGCAAAAAATCATACTTTTCAAAATGCAAAACTTTAAGTTATAGCATGTGTTGGGTTGCACAAAATAAAGAAAAAATAATTAAGTTAATTACATAATATTTATACAAGGTATTGAGTTGTACAAATTAGAAATATTAGGGGGTTAAGTGAACATAAATCTTATCTTCGTTAGTTGCCAAAATTATACTAAGAGGTGTTTTACATAATTTGGAAAGTTCATGGTGTCGTGATGATATTTTGAAAAATCATGATATAAATTGCATATGAATTTAAAGTTTCTCCTGATAAAAATGAATTTATCCCAATGATATATTACAACTAGTATACATACAACATTCACCAAACAGAACGTAATTATTTATTACATGTCTCTACTTCTATAGTACATAAAGCATTCTTTTACTTGGCTTAAAAAGATTCCTACAATAGTAGTTGAGTATAAGATTTCTTTCCATAATGAAGATTAGAAATATAAATATAAACACTGGTAGACTGAAAATAGTGAAATGAAAATAGGCACCCACTTCGAGCCATGGTTATGGTAATAGGTTATGAAGAAGGCACTTCCAAAAGCTAGTCATGGTTGTAATAGAGAAGAATAGTGTTACTAGTCCACAAATCAAGCTTCAAAGGAGTGACTTATAAAAGTCATATCTAGGATACGCAGAACAAGAATAGACAAGAATATTAATATTGTAGTTGCTAATGAGATAAATGCAGCTGCATTTGATATTGCAAATACCATGAATGCGTTTTTCCAATATGCTACAACTGCCAAATGCAAGGTTATTTCAATGTTAGATAGCAATGAAAGTTGAGATAAGCACACAATTCTCAGGAATGCCTTGTATCCAAAATTCTACCTTTTTTTGCAACAATTCTCAAGCAATTAAGTCCTCTAATTTTTCATCTTTATGAATGATGGTGGCATTATCTTCTTCACCTCCTGTCATGTGAAATTATTGTCAAACAATGTTCAAAATGCAACATGGTGGTACTCTGGGGCCACATAAGTATAGAAGATGTTTGAAAATGCAAAGCCAAGAAATTAAGGGGTTATACTTATACCTCAAACCATAATAACTGAAAGCACATTTGGAAAGGTGATCAGAAACTAATTCAAGTCTACTTGATGGTGCTAATTGTGTAGCCAAGTGCAATAAGTGTTATTGCCAATCTCATTATGACATATCACTATAATATCCTTTTAGCTCTGATTTCATGTATGAGATTGTAGATGCTAGCTTACGATTTATAACAATTATGTGAATTATACTTCATTTCTATTTTCTGCTCACATTAAGGTAGGATAAGCATGAATAAGCTTTAACAAGAACCCAAAATGCTTCTAGGAAACAAATAGCAGTTTAGAGGTTTGCTTATGATTTCAATGATCTTCTGACTTGACTCTGTGTTGTGGAGAATCATCTCCCATTGAAACTTAACAAGTTGAAGGTCCACCCTTTGCTTCATGACTAGAATATAAACTTTGGTTACTCAACATGAAAGACATATATAAATGAACAATGAATATATAATGTTATAATAGAAAAATAAAACTTCAACCATGCATCAATTTTCCTAATACATCGTGAATATATATAGGGATTTACTAGGGTTGATCTTCAGGAATGATGTCCTGGACTTTGACAACAAGAATCCAAAAGCTTTTGAACAAGAGATGCAAAGCTGCTTCATGAATATCCTTTGCAAAAGCCATCGGCTTTGGCTTTTTGAGCCATTTGTAAGGCTAAGCCTTCAAATATTGAGATAAATGTAAGAAATTGAAGTGTGAATAATTAGCCATGTGAGTAGAAAAATTTACAATAACAAATAACTGAGTAGGTAAGGACTTTATAAAGGAATGGAGTCATTAGTCAACAAACATATGGTTTTAGATTGAGAAAGATGTTGGGCCAACTATTATTAGTCTCCTTCTAAGTCAATTATTGCAAATCTCAATCTTGGCCCCTAATTTCTTGGCAACCAATATCTTTGTCTCTTTTTTATATTTATTATTAAAACAAAATGCTACATATCAAATCATTTATGTGCCTTATTTAAGTTTAAGCTTTTGTGAGATAATTAATTCATAACATGATATCAGCTTTTATAACCAAATGGTTTAAAGTTCAATCTTTATTAGTTCTCATTCTTCTAAATTGTTCACATTTCAAATCTAAAAAAGACATTTGTGTTAGGTCATGTGCAATATATAATCATTCATTTACTTCTACCTAATAGCTCAAGCATTTGGTAGAAATTGTTCAACATACACAAAATAGAAAAATATTATTTGTACTTATAGGGTGTAGAACATTGGACCAACTCATACCCATCTACAATTGAATGAGATGGAGACCCTATTGAAATATTTTAAACCATCTCTTTCTCTATTTATAGCAATACGCACCATAGTTGCCAATGTTGATACAAGTAAGGAACAATAGTTCATAGTCCTCATCTTGGAAATCTAGTTCGGTCATCATTTCAGAAAGATAGAGTCATTTTACATCTTTTTTGTAATAGGCAAAATGAATGGAAACTCAACCTTCACTCTAATTGTTGGAGAATATTCCTTTCCAAATAAGTCAATAACTAGAATGTTCCCAACTGAAGGAGTACAAAGTGGGAGAGGTAAAAAAAAGAAGAAAAAGCAACGTTTCTACCTACTTACTTTCTCTTCTTGTTTCTGTTTTCTCACCACCAACGCTTTTATTTTTTCTTCTTTATCATGTTTCTCTCGTCTTCATCTTTCATAGGAGGAAGAAGAAGAAGAAGAATAAGATCTTGGTAGCATACAAGACTGTTCATGCATGAAAACTTAGCTCATTCCATTTGATTTTTCATGTGTCCGGTTTATATCCTAAGATATGCCTTATTATTTTTTTTAATTTTTTAGCAACAAAAATGAATTAATGACTTCTGAAAGGTTGAGATTTGCTATTATTGTTGAAAATTAAGTTGAAAAAATTATAAATGCGTATTACAAAAGTTGTAAACTAATAGCAAAATATTGTAAATTAATTGAGAACATATACTAAATAGGTTCTGGATTGAATGTAAAATTATATTCCAAAAATGTGTAAAACCAGGATACAAAAAGTTGTAAACCAATGCACAAAAAGTTGTAAACTAGTAGCAAAATTTTTAAACCAATTGAGGACACATATAAATAGGTTCAAAATTAAATGTAAAATTATATTATGAAATGTGTAAAAATTATGAAAAAGTTATAAATCAATATGCAAAAAGTTGTAAACTAGTAGCAAATGTGTAAAACTAATTAGGAGATATACTAAATAGGTTCAAGATTAAATATAAAATCATATTATAAAAAGGTGTAACTAGCATGCAAAAGTTGTAAACTAGTACGCGAAAAATTGTAAACGATTTGCAATTAATTGAAAACCATTGAGAATTAATACTAAACAAGTTTACGATTAATTATAAATCAGTTAACAACTTTTTGCGTACCCATTTATAACTTTTTGCATACTAGTTTACACCTTTTTGTAATATGATTTTACATTTAATCCTAAACTTGTTTAGTATGTCCTCAATTAGTTTACAACATTTTACTACTTGGTTTACAATTTTTTGTGCACTTGGTTTATAACTTTTTGCATACCAATTTACAACTTTTTACATATTGGTTTACACATTTTCATAATATAATTTTACATTTAATCATGAACCTTTAGTATATGTCCCTCAATTGGTGTATAACATTTTGCTACCGGTTTCAACTTTTTGTGCACTGATTTATAACTTTTTGTATACTAATTTACAACTTTTCATAACACGCATTTACCATTTTTCAATTCCTTTCAACAGGATAGAAAATCTGCTTCTAGCAAGTCATTCTCAATTAGTGTTGTTGTTGAAAAAATTAAAAAATCATCATGTCTTACAGGACATAAATCACAAACACATGAAAAATTAAATGGAATGACTATGCCTTCATGCCAGAGATAAGTTTTGTCCGCCTTATAGATCTTGATTCTCCTTTTTCTTCTTCCTCTTGTGAACAATGAGGAACTTAGAGAAGAAACGTGATAAAAAAGAGAGAAATGAAAGTTTGGTGGGTGAGAGAAAGAGTGTGAAAAGTAATGACGTTATTTTCTTTTTCTTTCTCTTCCCACGTTGTCCCTTCGTATTATACATTCCCCATATACTTATTTTGTCATGTAGCATAATGTAAGTATTTGGTGTAAGTACGGTGATGGCTTTATATCATTCATTTTCGTATTTTAGTTCTTAAATTTTAAAAAAGCGCAATGTGATCCTGCATTTTAGTTCTTTCCTTAAATTTTTTGTGACTATGTATTTGTATGTTTTTGACGACTATAAAGTTGATGCATCATATGTGGTTGAGCTTATAGCTTATGGGCGTTTGTTTCAAAGTATATTAATTATTTAGGAAATAGAGTTGGAATGATATGTTTTTACGTTTATTACAAGTTTTACAAAAAAAATTTGGGTATTAATTATTTCATGGAAAAAGATTTTCCTATGATTTAGTGAAATCTCATTCCCAAGTTGAAGGGTAGGGAAAAAATTCCCATGACTTAGGAATCATAATTATTATGCACAATTACTAATCATCCTTCAGTTATTTGACTTTTTCCTCACAATTATTTGATCTAAGGGTATTTTAGAAATTATGATATATATCAGGAATATAGATTATAAAACAAACAAGTTTTAAATTTATTTTTGGAAATTTTAATAAATAATCCCAGGAATGTTTAATGTTAAATAAATAATTTTTAAATACCTTAATAACATTCCTGGAACATTATTCCCAGAATGAATCATAGGAATATAAGTTCAAACCTCGAAACAAACACCCTAATAGTTATTATTATCTTCCAGACCTCTATATCATTGAGTGATGATTTCATGTTTGACTTCCACCTTCTTTTCCTATGCCTTTTACAAAAAATTATTAGTCTTAATGTCTTCAAAAAAAAAAGGTTGATGCATCATATAACTAAATGAATTAAGACCCTTCTGAACAAATAACTTATTTAAGTACTTATACATATGTACCTTATGAATAAGTTATTTTATATTCAAATACATAATAATAAAAATATTTATTTTTAGTATTTTAGAAAGAGTTTCTTAAGAAGATTGATATTTTAACTTTTCAAAATACACTTAAAATAATTTTTAAAGAAGTAATAAATTATGTTGACAAACAAGATAAAAAAAAAATATAACTTTTAATTCTTAAAAAATTAAAAAAAAAATATACGTTGTACTGTCTACCTAACCCTAAAACAAAAGCTATAAGTTACTCTTACGCATGTAAAAATATCTCTTTTACTAGTAAAGTTATCCCGTTCTTATGACATTATTTCATATCAAAATATCTGAGCTGACTAAATTGTTGCTCGAAATGCATATAAATATAAAATCTCAGGAATGGTTATTTTGGCTTTATCAATTACTAGAATTAAATTAAATGTTGCACGTCGGGAGTCATTTTAACCATATATTACATGTGAACAATCTTAAACTTTTATTTATTAAGTAAAGAACCAAATACACTACTATAAATTTATATAAATATCTCGTGATGAAAAAATCAATTTTTTGTTGTTGTAAAAAAGCGTAGATCTTTAGCAAAACAAAAAAATAAATAAATAAATATGGAAAATTGCACCGACCTTTTTAGAAAGTTTTGTGAAATTCATCTCAACTTCATTTATATGAATGACATTATTCATTATTCATTATGCGAGGAAGGGAAAGACAGTGTTATGCGAGGAAGGGAAAGACAGTGTGAGTGTTGTACAAAGTCAATAAAAGTAATGGTAATAATTTGACAAATTCAAAGTCCTCTTAAGTAAATTTTATAAATAAGAGAGGCAAAGTAAATTTGACTGGGAGGTGAATACAATTTGCTTTAATATAGCTTACCTCAGAAGGGCAAATACAATTTTCGATTTTTGTTTTAGATTTCTGGGTTTTATTTCCTATGATTAAGATCTAACCACATATTTCTTCATAATAATAATAATAATAAGAGTCTCTTTACATTATCAAGTTTGATGCTTTTTTCACTAATCTCAATCAAGTAACCAATCAACAGGTCCCAATTTTTTGGGTTGAGCTTGCCTACACTTTTTTGTTTTTGGTAAAATCTCCCTTAAAGCAATCCTGTTAATATGTTTTGTGCTTCTCGATTAACTCTGTTTCAACGATCTATATGTTGTCTTGTTTTGCTTTTTTATTGAGGAAACATTCATCATAATTATTGCGAATTTATTTATTTATGTTTTTGTTTGTTTGCTAGTTTTTATGTTCTTATTTTTGTGTGTGTGTGCGTGTGTGTGTGTGATAGGGCTTAACTGGTTTGAAATAGTCATATGAAGAAAGTGTAACATCAGAAATCTTGGGCCTTATTGTTGTTGTTGTTGAATCTGGTTTCCTGCAAGTTCTGCGGTTGCAGATTCCGAGGTGGAAGGTGTGAAGTTGAACTTTCTTTCATGTTTGAGCAGGCTATTACCCATTTGGGAGCAGTTGAGGACCTTGGAGAGTGTTTTTCTTCAAGAAAAAAGAATAAGCCCTTGTCGCCAACAAGGTTGAGCTGTATGCATCACAAGCCGCACCAGGAACAGCGGCCCGACCTTTGTTGGTACTCTTGGAAGCCTTCTCTGATTGCACAAGGAGGGTCTTTCTGATCACAACCAGCTGGTCATCATCGTGCAAGAAGAATAAGCCCTTTTGTGCTTTTCTGTATCTGCAACTTTTAAATTGTTAGAAGTCGTCATGGCCTTACAGAACATTGGTGCTGGAAATAGTGATGATGCCTTTTATAGGTACAAGATGCCTAAAATGATTACCAAAATTGAGGGCAGAGGTAATGGCATCAAAACGAATATTGTCAACATGGTTGATATTGCAAAGGCATTGGCAAGGCCAGCCTCTTACACAGCCAAGTACTTTGGGTGTGAACTTGGAGCCCAATCGAAGTTTGATGAGAAAGCTGGGACTTCTCATGTTAATGGGGCACACGACACTGCGAAACTTGCTGGTCTTCTTGAGAACTTCATCAAGAAATATGTCCAATGTTATGGTTGTGAAACCCTGAGACAGAGATATTGATTACTAAGAGCCAAATGATCCAACTGAAATGTGCTGCTTGTGGTTTTGTGTCAGATGTGGATATGAGAGACAAGCTGACTACCTTTATCGTAAAATCCCCTACTGAAACAAAGAAAGGATCCAAAGACAAGAAAGCCATGAGAAGAGCTGAGAAAGAGAGATTGAAGGAAGGTAAAGTGGCTGATGAGGAGCAGAAGAAACTGAAGAAAGAGGTTAAGAAAGGCTCTTCCACTTCCAAGGATAGCACTACTAAGTCGACCACCACAAAGAAGAAAGCAAGTGGCTTGATGAAGACCGTACATCTCCTACTCACAGTCAAGTTGATGACAAAGAAGAGGCTCCTGATGCATATGATGATGAAATCGAATGGCAAACGGTTACATCATTGGAGGCTGCTCGCCAACGTATCCAAGAACAGTTAAGTGCTGTAACAGCTGATATGGTCATGCTGTCCACAAATGAGCTCAAGAAGAATGAAAAAACATGAAGCAAAATAAGCAATGGTTCTGGAAATGGTAACTCAATGAACTATAGTACACTTGTTGGAGAAGTGAAAGCAATTTTGAAGAAAGGTATTGTGGCAAATGAATTGCAGTCTCATCCGGTGGCACTTCTGCATCTCCTCGAGAAAAGACCTGTGCTCTCTTGAGGCCTTATTCGAGAACACTGAGAAAGGGTTTGCAAAAGAAGTGATCAAGAAGAAGTGCTACCTTGCTGCTGCTGTTTATACGGAGGAGGGATCACAGCTACTACTGCTTTGTGCAATTGAGGCTTTTTGTCTCAAGTCCCGATCCAATGCTCTGAAGGAAGTTGCCCTTATTTTGAAGGCACTTTATGATGCTGATATGTTGAAGAAAGAGCACATAGTGCAGTGGTATCAAGGTAGGCTTCAGGGAGATAATAAGGACTCAAAGATATGGAAGAATGCTGAACCTTTTGTTGACTGGCTTCAGAATGCAGAATCAGAGTCAGATGAAGAAGAATATGCTCAATTGTCTTCAGTTCTTGCTTGTTTGCTTTTGTCTTTTCTTTCCAAAAAAGGGCTAGTTGTAGCTTGGCCTATTGTGTTGTTGTTGTTGAGCTTTGCTGCGTGCGCTTGTCTTTCGTATTTTGGTTACATTATGAGTCAGACTAGATATTCTTCTGTAGTATTATTTTCGTTGCTTGTTTAGAAACCAGTTATTTTGTTGAAATATGTTACTTTTACCTTCAAAATTAAATCAAACCAAACCATAAATATACCATAAAGAGAAGCCCTATAAGCCTATAACAATGTAATCTGTTTTCATTAGGTGGTCTTGTCGCAAACAACACACTGTCGCACATCTCATATTTTGGTATGAGAACATGATTCTTTATTACATATCCTCTACTACTCAGTACATCTTTACCCGCTTGAAAAGACTCCTATAGTAGTAGGTTAAGTTCATTATTTCTGACCATACTGAATAATACAGAAACAGAAGTAGAAGTGCAGGTAGGTAGACAAGTACCGAATGAAATTAGGAACCCACATCGAGCCTTGGTGATAATAATAGGTTATGAAGAAGGCACTTCCAAACGCCAACAACATGCTCAAAATGGAGGCGAATAGCATTGTGAGTCCACATGAAAGCTTCAAGGGTAGTGACTTGGAAAGTCCCACACAGCATAACGCGAGATAAGAATATTAAAGAATATTAATATTGTAGCTATTGATGAGCCAAATGCAGCAGCGTCTGAGATTACAAATATCAGGAAAGCTGGTTTTCCCAAGTGGTTTGGTGCTCCTGTGCCATCATTGATGCCACCTGGCAAGTTTATTGCAGCAGAGAATACTCCTGAAGCAATGACGGTTGCAATAAGCATACACTGCTCAGCAGTGGCTTTCATCCAAGACACTGCCATTTTCTGCAACTCTGCATGCTCCTTTGTAAATAATTCACTAGCAGTTAAGCCTTCTGAATTTTTCATCATTATGAATGATGCTGGCATTATCTTCTTCACCTCCTGATGTCATGAAATTGTTACGGCAATTTAAGTAACTGCAATGTCTAAATTGCATGTACAACAAGAAATCAAATTTTTAATATTATTATATGAGAGGCACTGTGACTTTTGATGTGGGGGCGATTCATGGTCTCAATATTTAGAATGACTTCAAAATGTAAGATGGGTTTGGAATGTGGTGGTACTTGGAGGCACACAAGTATTATACGTGTGTGAAAATGCAAAGCCAAGAAACTAAGGGGTTATACTCATACCTCAAACCAAAATAACTCAAGGGACATTTGGAAAGCTACTCCAGAAACTGATTCAAGTTCGCTTGGTGGTGCTAATTTTGCAGCCAAGTGCAGTAAAGTGTTCTTGTCAATGCTATCTTTATATGTCACTATAATATCCTTTTGAGCTCCTATTTCATGTATGAGATTGTAGATGCTAGCATAGCGTTGCATAATAGCTATATGAATTATACTTCATTTTCTCCGTCTACCTCCTTTATCAAGCTAGGATAAGCACTGATAAGTACCTGACAAGAACCCAAAATTACCACTTCTGCAGCAACAAATAGCAGTTGAGAAGGTTTGCTAATGATTTCGATGATCTCTGACTTGACTGTCATGCAGAGAATAGTCTCCAGAGAAACTTAACAAGTTGAAGATCCACCCCTTGCTTCATGACTAGAATACAAACCATGGTTACTTGAAATGAAAGACACATGTAAATGACCAATGAATCTTTTTGTTATAACAAATAAAATTTCAACTGTTCCTTGTAATTTTCCTAATAAATCGTGAATATATATAAGGATTTACCTGGGTTGATGTTCAAATGATGTTTTGGCTTTTGAGCCAAGAGATGCAAAGCCGTCTCATGATGCTCAGTATCCCGCAAAAGCCAGCATTTGCCTTTCTTTAGCCATTTGTAAGGCTAAGCCTTCAAAATATTGAGATAAATGTTAGAAATTCAAGTGTGAATAATTAGACATGTGAGCAAAGGAAAGATAAATGTTATTTGTCCTGAATATGTGGGACATCGTATTGACACACTCTCATATACTTTTGGATTAGATGTGATTCTACTAGTCTTGAATCCTCCATCTCATTTAAGGATAGATGAAAGTGTGTCTATAGTAACCTATACATTGTAAGTTCAAATAACACTACACTAAAGGGAATTTTACAAATAATAGAACTCAGTAGACAAGGACATTATATAGGAGTGGAGCCATTAATCAACAAACATATGGTTTTGGATTGAGGCAAGATGTTGACCAACCATTATTGCTCTCTTTTAAGTCAATTATTGCAAATCTCAATTTTGACCCCCTAATTTCTATTAGTCAATATCTTTGTCTTTTGTTTTATTTATTATTAAAGCAAAATTTTATATATCAAATCATTTACAAGCCTTCACCCAACACCTTAAGATTTTAAAAGAGATACATCATGATATGATACTAGAGCTTTTAATGGAGTTCAATCCTTATTATTTCTCCTTCTTCAAAATTATTCATGCTTCAAGTGCAAAAGGGACATTTACTTGAGGAAGCGTGTTAGACATAAAACTATTTATATATTTCTTCCTAACAAGTTAAGCTTGTAAGGAGAGATTATTCAGCTCACAAAATACTTTAAACCATTTTTATCTCCATTAATAGCAATACATACCATAGTTGCTAGTGTTGATACACGTGAGGAACAATAGCTCCCAGTCCTACTCTTAAACACTTGTTTGGTCATTTCATATAGATCCTGAGCTATTTTACATCTTCCTTGCAATGCAGCAACCAGGGTAACTCCACCTCCACCCCTAATCATTGGCAGGAATGGATTCCTTTGGGCTATAAGTCAACAACTGGCATGTTCCAGCTCTAGGAGCAATGCAAAATGCAAGTGTTGCCTTTTAAATCTTGCAATGCTATGTGATCATTGTGCAGGATCCAGGAAGCGTTGCACAAAGTGAACATGGGTTTCACTACTTGCACTTGCACCGGACATGTAGCACGTACCCAATCATTTGTTATAGCCGCTTGTTTCAGCCTAGGATTTGCATTTAAGATCAGTTGGCTTGGCAAATTCCCTTTTAGTGCAAACTTGTGAAGAGGCACACATAGTTTAAGGAAATTTTCCATCGCTTCCCGCAAAATATAGAGCTAAAATATTACACATATCTTTTAGAGATTCTAGGATACAATTAATCGATTAAATGTTGACGTTATATGGTCTATATTGTATGGTTAGAAAGTATGCATGCTCATTTTTGCAACAGACTTTGAGAGTAATGTTATTGTGCCAAGAATTTATTGTTATAATTTTTTTTTAATAAAAAGCAAGCATGGTTTGCAGGTGTAATAGAGTATAATTCATTTGTTCATCCAAAAATCAATATGCATATTATATTCTGTACCCTGGATTAGAAATATGGCCGATCACCTTGGTCGAACCGCAGAGCTCGACATGGGTCCCACCACGGCCACGTGGTACCTAGCTTTCCCGCAGTAGTTGAGGATATCTCCTCAATCTCACACAGGATTTCTCTATATCTCATTATATCCTGTCATTGTTATATCATATCTCTTATATTATGTCAAATCTCTTATTGATACAAAACATATCTAGCACTAACTAAATTGCATAAGTATCTCTCATTCAAGGAAGATCACCTCCAATTTACATCGGTGTAGCCTCACCTTATATAAGGGGGTTAACGCCCCCAAGCACAACACTTTTTCTTTATACTAACCTACTTACCACTCCCGACCTTCTCGTTATCCTTGGCTTGTCGTGAGTGTCTTCTGCAGGTACCCCACCCCCGCTTGCTCGATGTTGAAGCTACTTGCACTCTTGTCACTTTTCTAGGTAAGAACAATATCATTTTGACAACAAAACAAAAATGACAAAAATTATGGGGCCTTTCAAGCAATTTCCCAGTTTTATGGCTCCTTATATGTTCAGATGGATAAAACCAAATATCCCCTCAATCTGGAAGCATTCCAAAGGAAATGGCAAATGACTTTGTTTAGCATGAAAACATTGTCACATTGTTCAACGGAGTGCAGAAAAATGTAAGGTTAGTCGAACTAATGTTTTAGTAATTAATATACAGGTTGTGAAGGTAAAGTATCTTATTTATTTTGTAATCATATATATATTATCATGTGTATAACTTTTGATATAGTTTTATTGTAACACTTTTAGGGAGTGTTTGGTATTTGTTTCAAGACAGTGGAGATAGAGATAGTAAAGATGAAAACATAAAAAATACCGTCTCTGGATCGTGTTTGGTTATTGAGTAGGACATGATAACCGTCCCATATATTATTTGAAAACATGGTGACAAAACACAAAATACATGATAAAAGACATTATGTACCCCGGGACCGTCATCGCCGACTATGCCCAGACCACTCCTGACATATTGGGAAATATTAAATATGTATAGGGATATTATTGGAAGAAAAAATATTAAATTTTTATCTCGTATTTGTTTACTTTTTGGAGATACAAAAATTTTATATTTTTTTATCCCAAGAACATAACTTTTCTCCCATGTTTCTATCTCTATCATCAAATAGGTTTGTGTCTTTGGATCTTCATATTTATGTTCCAAAGAAACTGCCAAACGCCACCTTAATGATACAACAATTCAAGATTTGATGGTTGTGCAAAAACTTTTTGCATTAGAATTGTGTTAAAATTAAATTATTATATATGAAGATGTGTGTTTGACTTGCACCAATGTATATAATCTTTTAAATAATAAATATGAAAGTATCTTATTATGATTGATGTTATACCTCCTATTTGAAGAAAATAATATCAGCACACACATATATATATATATATATATATATATATATATATATATATATATATATATATATAGAGAGAGAGAGAGTACGGACTTGTTTCTGCTAGAAAATCAAGGTTAGGAAGATGATATTGATTTGAAATATTGCCCATAAGAGGTGTTTGCGGACTTGTCGAGTTCACGTCGGCAACTGTCATTTCCCTATCAAAACCAAGAAATTTGCCAATGGTGTACAAAATTTAGTATGATCACATGAGGAATAAATTGCTTATGATTTTTACTAAAGTACTTCATAATGCACTATTCACCAATTTAGTTGAGAAACTAGGCTAAGACGAAGGAGAAATATAATAAATCCATAGTTATTCGCTAGCAATTATCAAGATTTAAATTTTTGAATTCATGAAACAATTCTTAACTTGTCAAGCTCATCCCACATTTGCTGGCGTTTTGCAATTTGAAATCCTTTCAAAAGCCTCGAAATTCATAGCACAATCTATAATACTAATAAATAAGACTCCATTGAAGGAAAATTTTTCCAGGTGTCATTCCGTTAGTTTAGGGCCTGCAATTATAAAAATTTTAAATTTTAAATGTTAATATTAAGCATTGATTATATTTTCCAAAAATCATGACTCTACTTATATATATCATTACTAGACCTTTCTTTTATTGTTTGTCACCGATTTTAATATCACCACATCATTCGGCATTTTAAAAGGAAAAAATTACTAATCAAGTTCAAGTTTATAATTAAATTACAAAAAGAAACTAAAACAAAAATATATCTGCATATGCATTAATTCGTTTTACTCTTTTTGAATTTGTATTATTTTTATCACTGGATACGTGGGTTGATGTATACCATTTGTTCACAATCAAGAGAGAAATATAGAATTAAAAGGGGCAAGTTAGCCATCCTTTGTAAATGCAAAGCTAAACTTCTCGGCTGAGAGTGATAACAAAAATGGGAAATTAAACCCTAGAGAAGCCGCCATCGCCACCGCCACCGCCTTCGATCTTCACCTTTGTCGAGCTCGTCCTTTCCTGAAACGACTTCGAACTTCAGCCGTAGCCTCTAGCTTCGAAGTCACCATCATGTTGGAGTTCGCCCGTTCAAGCTCCACCGCCATGGCTCGCACTCGAGCCATCCATGGGGATCAGCTCTGCGCGCATCCATAGATCTATGAGAGACCCAAAGCTTTGCCACTCTCGCTCTGTCCCTCCTTAACGAGAGTGAAGGAAAGTGACCCGAAACCTAGATCAAGGCCACCTGCCACGCCTTCAAGCTTCACCACTGCCACTCTCACCTTCATTGCGGATCGTTCATGCTTCACTACCGTGGCTCCGCCTCCATGCCATCCATGTGGCTTTGCCACTCTCGCCGCTTCATCCTCAGACCACCCCTCCAGATACCAAAGGTAAAACTTTCCAAAATCAAATCCCTAGCTCTGCGAAATTGTTTGCTTTCTGTTTTTGATTGAGATAAAATTAAAAAATCGACTAAAATTGATATGATTTAGATTTGTGATGATATTTTGATGGCACGGGAAGGGATCTTTTTTGATATGATTGAGATAATAATTTGATATTTTGACTTAGATTTGAGGTTGATGCTCTACATGCTGATTTAGATATTTCAATTTGATTCGATTTTTATTTTAACTTATTTATTGGAATGCTATTTGTAAATGGAAACTCCATTTAGAATCATGTTGGGTAAAGGATATGCTAACTATTGTAAAATCTACATGTTGATTCTAAATTTAAGCTAATTTGGGTAAATTGGTATAAGATCTGCATTTATTATATTTTATTTTGATTTATCTAAACTGATATGATTTATTCTTCATAATTACTTGATATATCTCCCTATATCCATGGATTTCTCCGATTCTCATCTTTTATATGCTAGACTATAAATGTAATTCTAATTGATTGTTCTCATGTCTAAAAACAAACTTATTTCCATTCGCTTCTCATTACTATTCCCTCACTATTTCCTTTTTAATACTCTCCTTTTCCATGGCAAATCGCTGCAACCCGCGCAACCATCACTCCAGGGGAATGCTGGAGGATTAAGGTTAAATTATTCGCCTTTGGTGTCTTCCTGCTTCAACAATGCCAAGGTGGTCAACAGCTTGGAGATGGTGGTCATGGATGAGTTTGTAAGTATTTTTATTTTCTTTTACTTTCTTCTTTATTAATATACTTCTATTTTAGTGTTATAGATGTGGACAGCCCCCCAATTTTGCTATTTCTTTTCTCTAAATAATCATTATATTTTCTTTTAGGGTACGACCATTCATGCCATTGTAAAGAAGGAATTAATATATAAATTCAAGCCTTTGTTGAAGAAGGATCGGTTTATGTTATGTCTTACTTCACAGTAAGCAAAAATGGTGGTTACTTTCAAACCACCAGGCATGAGTTCAACTGAATCTAGTTAAGGACTAATGTCCTGCCTTCTAATAGTGATTTGATCCCCTCTATGGTTTCAATCTTATGCCATTCAATGAAATACTTCAAGCTGACTCTAGTTTCCGTATCTAATAGGTAATGAATCGTTTAATATGCTCTTTAAACTATTTTTTCAGTTTTTGTTTTGTAATATTAATTTTTACTTTCTGATTTCTCATGTTTGTTTTGGTTGTACATTAGATACTATTGGACTTCTAACTGCTATTGGTGGGAAAAGAATATGATAGGGATGGAAGGAAAACCAAAATGGTCGTCCTGCAATTAGAAAAAGTAGATGGGTAATCTTCTACTATTCAATTTGTTGGCTTCTATTTGGATACTTTTCAAATAGTTATTAATTAACAAAATAAATAATGTGTAATTGCAGTGTTAAACTTGAAGTCGCTCTGTTCGGTCAATTTGTTTACGAAGTTCGTAACTTCGTCGCAAAAAATGAGGGAGTCATGCCGGTTGTCATTGTGCAGTTTGCCAAAGTCAAGACATTCAAGGGTAAGTGTCTATATGCTTATCATATAATATTCTTTGCCTTGCTTCTTTCATCCAATAATTTTTTTAGAATAATGCACTACATCCTGAAATATTTCTATGAACATAAAAAGAAAAAAATAAAAGTAGATAGAAAAGGCGTTTCATAATGTTGCCTCCTTGGCTGTGAATTAATTATTAGTGTGTGTTTGTGAAATAATTCTAAAGCTGTATTAGTATTAAATGCAACACAGAAAAATTATGCCACTAGATCAAACATGATAATGTCAAAATAAATTATTCTCTATCCTACTAGTGACCCATAGATAGGATCACTGAAACCATGGACACATTTCCTGCCATTTGAAAGCCATCATATGTCACCAAACAAGACCAATTTAGCCAAAGTACCTACACAACTCTTGCATTCGCAATTGAGCAAAATTGTACAAGTGGTGCCACTAATACTTTTCCCCTTCAAGCTTAGTCAAATTTCGCATCAGTTAGAGTTGTGTCCAGGAGAAGAAATCAAATAGAGCAAACACTCAATTTTGGTGACAAATGATGGCTTTCATAATAGAGCAAACACTCAATTTTGGCAAGAGAACATAATTGACAACATAAAAGTTCAGCAACACATTGCTTCCTAGGTGAGAAAGTTAAAAATGCAAACACGATCAAACATCTTGCCTCAAAATTTTAACTAAAAGGATACAACATACGAAGAATTATGGCATAGGCAGATCATTAAACCACTATTTTATCCATCCACCACAACCACAAGAGGAAAACTAGGTTCTAAGTGAAAACAATATACTAGCCAAGAAGATGAAGAGCAAAGACAGGCATACTTATACTGAAGTTATGTAATACAAGCACTATGCTGCATTAAAACAAAAGCAATTGTTATTCAATAAAGCAATTGGGTTTTCGCATGGTACTTTTCTTTTAGTCTGTATTCTACTTATCACAACACATGTAAGAACTAAATGTTTTGTCTTATTGATTGGCATAGTTTACTGATTTGTTGATTTGGTTTTCCTCTAAAATATTTGAAGGTAAAATAGTCCTAGAATGTCATGTTCGAAACCAGATTGCTCTTTGAGCCAAATATTCCTAAGGTTGTCAGTTTAGAGCCAGGTACTATTGTATTTTTGTTCAAAGGTTTCTATTTTTTATATCTATAATTTTTACTTTATATTATTGGTACTGAATTTTTTTTCTTTTAACTTGCTTTATTTATGATAGACTTCCTCCTCTTAATGTGAAAGCTCTTAGTCACTGTCTTTGTTAAGTGATGGTCCAACATATTCATTAGAGCATGACTTTCTCAATGCAACGCCTAGGATATTAATCAATGATCTTAGAAACTATTCAGGTAACCTTTTTTTAATAGATCTAGAAACTTAACCTTATACAAAGAGTTAAGTTCATCATACAGGTTTCATGGTATTGATTTAGTTTAATTTAATAGTACCAATATTTTTCCTTTTCCTTTTTTATATAGGATGGTTTGTTTGTTGTTCATGGTACTATTTCTGGCATCAATACCAGTTTTGATTGGTGGTACATTGCATGTAAATGCAACAAGGAGTAAGGCCAGATTTGGAATGTACTATTGTGAGCCATGCTTTCGCCATGTTGTCAATGTGACTCCAAGGTATTTGAAGGCTTTTTTTCAATTTTTTTTTTGCATATGCTGTCCAGTTTTTAAACCTATTTATTTGTAATTGTGTAGATATAGGATTAAGATCCATGTGATAGATGAGTCTGGAACCTGATTTTGTCATTTTTTATCATGAAGGTCAAATTGTTATTGGAAAACCGTGTTCTGAATTATGTGAACACACTCACAAAGTATGTCTTATTATATGTACATTCTGAATTTTTTCTATACACACATGATTTTTTTCTCTCGAGCCTCAAGTCATTTTTTTGAGTAATTCTTGGTAGAGTAATGGTGAGATGACTTATCCCGAGAATTTGAGGAAAAATTACTTCAAAGTCTTTTCTGTTTAAAATTGAGGTCAAAGCAAGTGTAAACAAGCTATGAACCTTCATTCAAGGTGTTGAAAGTGTGTTTTGATAAAGCTGTGATAAAAAAATTTATTGAGTCTACTGTTTGTTTGGAAAAGGCAAAATTTAATGCAAATGATAAGTATTACTCCCTTGAAGATGACCTCTTAAAGGCAAAAGTTAATGCAAATGTTCAGTATTACTCCCTTGAAGATGACCTCTTAAAAGACAATGCTAGGAAGTCACTTGAGCAGTTAAAGAATTTAAAGAACGTAAGTTCCTGAATTGTACATTATTCTATTGTCAACTATAAAGTTTTTTCTTCCTCTTATGTGTCATTTTGATTTATGCATTTAGTTAACATCGAACACACTTTAAATTTATTGTCTATGATGTTAGTCAGGAGTGTTTGTTGTGCTTGCGACTGTTAAATGCCTGGATGATGTCCGAAGTTGGTGGTACCCAGCCTATAAGTGCGGTGAGGAAGTTGTAATTGACAAAGGTCTATATTTCTGTGGCATCTGTATCGTCGTGTAATGGTTGTCATACCAAGGTGAAGTGATTATTTTTAAATATAATTTCATATTTGAATTCTTTGCTGAAATTTTTTTTTAATACAAATATTTCATTCTATTATTCAGATATAGAGTAAAGCTCAGGGTGATTGATGAAACTGATAGCAATTTTATTCTTGGGATCCCCAAGGTTGTCAATTGTTAAGGAATTCATTTCTGCAATGCTGGAGTGTATTGAGCTGGTATGTTATTTGTATCTAGGAAATACTACTTCATATTATGTTTTCCCCTTCGTGAAAAAAAATATAAACTATAAATGTTCAAAGTTTTCTACTCATGCCATGTAATTTTTTTTTAATTGAGCCAGGGTAGTGGACAACTTAGTTATCCAAAGGAGTTCAATGAATTACTCTTTGGAAAGGAGTTTATATTCAAAGTAGTCCTAAAGACTTCGGACTAGATCAAAATGAGCACGCTTTTGATATCATTGATGCTTGTGATGATCAGTCTATCATATCAAAGTTTAAAGAATCAAAATCTATCTTGCCTAATACTGAGGTGTTATTGTTTACTTTTTCTAATTATATTGCACTTTATTTTTTCTTCTGTTCAAGGTGATTTAACCATATGTGAGTTGAATTTTAGTAATTCTTTTATTACTGTTAATGTTTATTAGCCTAATATGACTATTGGATTGTCACTTGGAGAGAAATCATCGAGTTTTGAATTTCAGGAAGTTTAATCCTCATCATCTGTAGCTAAGGTGTTTTAATTTTATTATCAAATTATAACCTATCTAATTCTTAGGGTATGCTAACTAAGTCAATTGATGATTAAAAAAATATTTTTTGTAGGATTTGATGACAGAATTTGTTGAAGCACAATGCCTTCAATCTTCTAAGGGTGATAGTGATATCCCATCCTTAACTCTAGCAAAGCAAACTTCTCAAGAAACTGAACAAAAGCTGATGGAGACATGTCAACTACACAATTGAAGACTAAGAAACTGGAGAAGCTGAAGCTGAAACAAATTAAGATTGAAAAGGATTGAAACTTGCTGAGTTTTTGTTAGGATTTTCTTATCTTCTTTTTATTAGGTTAATAATAAGTCTACCAATCAGTAGTAAATGATTATGGTTGTAGACAATTTGTCTTTGTTATAGATGCAAACAACTAGAAGTTTTTAGATGTTATGCATTATATTTGTGGACAATTTATTTCTAGCCTTTTATTTAAGCTATTGTTATTGTTGCAAATAGCTGGATAAGTTTTTATATTTATTATGCATAATAATTTAAGCTATTTGATTATTGGGCAGAATCAGCCTTTTATCTCTAACCATGTTCATATATGCTTAGTTGTTTGAATGTTCATAACCACTAAGATGAAGGAGATAACCTCAAATTTGTATAAAGTCACTTTCATTTCATACACTTTCTGAAGATTTGTTGATATATATTTAGCATAGGCATGGCACTTAATTTGGTCCTTAGATTGCATAGAGCATCTGTTGATGCAATGTTTTGTGCTTTGATTTCATATAACTTGGCCCACACTAATGAGTCAGCCATGCATTAGAAGCAAGTCCTATACACCCACACTGATCGGTTTCCAATATGGCCCAGAGCAATGAGCATGAACCCAGTCCTGGGAAATACTCGTCAGTTGCAACACAACTCTTAAATCAAGCCCCAAGATCCACAGCGGAATATGTAAAAAAGTATAATATTATTTTTATGATATTTCAATTAGGTAGCATATTTTATAAGTTGAAAAACACTTTGTGCATGCATTAGATACAGTATGCGATGATAGATTAATATTTTACTCCAATATAAAATCTCTTAATTTATTAACTATAATAATAAGGGTATGAAAATAAAGGTCAGCTTTTAATTGATGTTTTATTAACTAATTATATATCCAGTTTTATGCTTGCATATGATGCAGGTTACTGAGAAAGAAACTAATAACTACAATGGCCATAAAATGAATGAGTTTGTACCCCTAAAGAATTGCTGCCTATATTGGCCGGCAAGCATGATTATTTTTATAATCAACCACAGAATCGAACTCTCAGAAACTAAGCAGAAACTGCTTTCCACTGTTGAATATTAGTTTCTAAATTCAGTGATTCAAAAGAGAGGATCATTTTAAAAAAATAAAATAAATGTAAGGTGAATATTTTAAAATTTCATCAATCATAGTTAATATGGAAAATATTAGAAATCAAGAGAGAGAATCATTTCAAAATTAAAGTAAAATATTATATGAATTGATTACATAAAATAAATCAAGCATAAATAATTTCCATAAATCAATGTTATTCATGATCTTTCATTAATTATAATAAATGAATTAGAAATTTGATTTGATTTACTAAAAGGAGGCAAATGCTCATTATATAATAAAGACATTCACTACAATATTACATTATTCAACCTTTTTATCTTCACTCTCAATATTAGAAGGTGATGGACAACAATCGGAGTTATTTCTGTCCTAACCCAAAACAAGCTCGTAAAGAAAGATACAAGTACAACGAAAACGTGACAGACAAAATAAAGGTACATTGTTTTATTCTTTCCTTGTGCAAGTTTTTTTGCGATTCTAAAGTCTCTCTTCATCAATAGGAATATGCGTGTCTTCTCCTCCTTCAAGCAAACTAAGATTCCAATCTGATATAGAACTTGGAAAGTTTCTTGACTTGTGTTAATATTCTTTCTTCCTCCCACCATCTCTAGCAATAACATCCATAACTGTAGATATTGGATTTATAAGATACATTGCTGTAAAAGTTTGAAGAATGATCATTTTAAATTTTTATTGTCTGTATTTAAAATTTTGTATATTTACTATATATATTTTAAATCTTATATGTGTGTGTGTATATATATGGACAAAGCCAATTAAATAAATTAATAATTATATCCAAATTTTGGCTTAATTTGTCAAAAAGAAATTTAAAATATCATTGAGTTCCCCAAAATATAACAGATCGATTCAAATCATGTAATATAAATATAATAATATTTTATCAGTAATTATGTTTGATAAGAATACTTTTGAAATAAATATATGATAGTCAATTGTTGAAAAATAGATATAGTAAAAATACATTGAGTCTCTCTTCTTTGAATGTTTAGCATAAATTTAGATATCGGTAATTGATTGATTGTCAAAATAAATTATCACTTTCTTCTATCGCCAAAACTATTCAAGAAATAATTAAGTATGTTTAGTATTGCTATTGTTGTAATTACCTTTGCTTATATTATTCAATATGCAAATGCATATAAAAAGTCATTACCCAAACATTTGTTAGGAGGTCGGAGTGGAATATTAAATATGACATTATTACTTTAGCTGCAATTACATATTTCAGTTTCAAAACTAATAAGTCATTTTAAATTTAAAATTTTAGGTGTTCAAGACATCATAATAATTTGATTTATTTATAGTCCATAAATGATTTAATTTCATCATACATAGATATGTGAAATGATATTGCCATATTAAAAGGTACAACTGTATAATTAATGCAATATCAATTAATTCAATTTTTCTTACACAAGAATTATAATTCAAATGCACACGTATTGATTCCGACAATGTTGATATAAATTAACAATCCCTATTACGACACTTAAGTTGACGAAAATTTTATAAAATTGATAAAATAAAAGGTTTATTATAATATTTTCTTTTCATCTCCATGATTGTAATGTTAATGTTGGTGGTTATATTAAGTGTTATCCTATTAGTATCATTTACGTATTACTTTAAATCATTCAATGGAATAAATGCAGTAGTTTGGACACAATAATGTTATTTATCTTTTATAATTTCAATTATTATAAAATATTTATTTACTATTAATTATGAAACAATCATTATCATTATATAATTAAATTTACTCATTTTAATTATATTGTCGTGTTTAAATTTGATTTTCCTAACTCATCAACTATATTTTCCAAAATAAGAAATAAAATAATATTATCTAATTAAACAATATTGATAAAATGAAAGCACGAAAACATAAAATTATATATATATATATACATACATAAATTCTCAATGAAAACATTTTAGAACATATCAAATTAGGGAAATATAAAATTTAAAATTCTACACTAATAAAAAGTATTCATAAAATTCATGATATAAAATAAACCTAAATCTAATAATAAAATTAAATTTTAGTCATTAGCAATATATTTATTAGTCTTATTTATACTTAATTTGATTTTTTGTGGAAAAAAGTAAGATAGTTTATACACACTCACATATATAGTATATAACGTCATTCCTTAAGACATAATCTAAGTTTAAAGATTTTAAAATAAGTTCAAATAGAAAATTAAAAAAAATAATAATAATGTTCAGGTTGCAAGTAGCCTAATGTTCCCAATTGGTCATGGAAACTATACTTTCATTTTTCAAAGCATAGTTTAGCTAAATAGAAGTTCTGAAAGTTTCTTGAGAAAATTTGAGAAAACTTCAGGTGTCATGTAGTCTAATGTTCCTCAGCGTGGTCGTGGACACTATACTTTCATTTTTTGAGCATGGTTTAGCTAAATAGAAGTCTAAAAGTTTTGGAGTGGAATTGTCATTGTTATTGATAAGCAATTCCATTAATTATTCAAGTTTTAAATATGGATTTAATTAACATAGAATAAAGTGCAATCATTTAAGAAAATTCACATCGATGATTTTCATAATTAATAAAAATAATACTATATGTACGTAGGTGAAAATCAAAATCCTAATACTATGAACACTTGCAAGGACCCGCAACGTCACTCCATATTACTCCAGATGTTAGAGGTAATTCAAAAAAATAATGATATTATTTATTAATTCGCTTGATATGCATACACTTTTCTATAAAAAGTTTATTTGGTCTACTTTTACTATCATTAGATTATTAACATTGACAACAAATTGTTATGCATAAAAAAGGTGTGATGCCAAAATTGACAAGTGCATGCCAATGGAGTCATCAAATTCAAGAAGCCCATTATTAGATATAACAAATGGTATTTGTTTTGAGTTTGAATATTTAATTCAAATTTTTAGTGATGATCATATTTAGAAAAATAAAGTATATGCTCCATTAGTATCTTATTAATTAAATGTCGTACATATCCATTTGATAAGTATCACAATTTAAATCTTAGAAAATTTGTTATAGAGGTAAGAATAAAATGATGAATAATATTCTTAATTTTTAATGGTAAAATTCATAGCAATATTTTGTTTAGAACGTTATTTATAATCAGTTAGTTTTCTTTTATTGCATCTATCAATTATTTAGAAAAATAAGGTATATGTTCATTAGTATCTTATTAACTAAATGTTGTACATATCCATTTGATAAGTATCACAACTTAAATCTTAAAAAAATCTAAACAGAGGTAATAATGATAATCTCATGAATAAGATTCTTAATTTTTAATGGTAAAACTTCCTAGACAGTATTTTGTTTAGTTTCATTTGGTTATCAATGGTTAGTTTTCTTTTATTGCATCTATGCATAATTTTGTATGTTATATATTATATTATATATATAATTTAATTTAAATCTAAATTATATCTAATTTATAAGGAACATTTTGTTGTCATTCTAAACTTTTTTTTTAGCTAGCTTTAAGATTTCTTAAATCTCTCCTTAAATCATATACACATTTGAAAATGGACGGTTAATTGAAAACAAACATAGCAACTAAAATTTTATAATTTTAATAATATCGGCATTTAAATTACATTTTACCTAAAAATTTGATGTGTTTAATTTTAATTAGTCTAACAAAAAAAAATTTACAATTGGTAATTAGCCAAGTTCTTCAAAGAGGCCAAACATTGACTCTTTATCATGTTCAATGAACTTTAGAAAGCACAAATTCCAAAGAAGGTCTATGATGAGTTGCATTTATGCATTAAATTCTCTGCCTCTGGACATTTTGCATTTGAATTGTACTCAATTGATGTTAAATTAGTGAATTTGCAATTTGTCCTAATATGCATCATTGGTTAATTTCATAGCTATAAACATTGTTTTTGGTGCATGATCATTTATTGGAAGTCTTTGTGCTTTTAATCTTTTAGTGTTGTTTGATAATACTTCCAAGTTAGTACATTAGGCAAGAACTCAAACATTAAGGTTAATTGCTCCAACTTGACCTTAATTTTATTTCGCAATATAGAGCTCCAGATGTCATTAGAGGTGATTTTGGTGGCGTTAGAAAGCTTATTCAAAGAGCTACAACTTTTGTTTAGTCCAAAGATATAATTCAATGTTTTGCCTCCAAAATGGGCTTGGAAGTTCTAAATCCGCGGTGAAAGTGAATCAGAACAACGCTAGACTCATATGAGCAACTAGCGTCATTTTCATAAGAAAATTTTAACTTTATTTTTAGGTTTTAAAGACTATCATACTATGATGAAGGGCATACTTCTTTCTCATTCTTTCTCTCTAAAAAACACATTATCTTTACATTTCTTTTTTTCTTTCTTTCTCTCTAAGAGTTTCCATTGGTGAAGGTTTTTGTCTTGAAGATTGTGACAACAATTGTTATTATTTTTAGGTATCTCTTATCTTCATTTTGTAATTCTAAATGGAGGTGTAAATTTCTTTACTATTATTTTAAGGATATTGGATACATTTGAGACCTTTGTTTATATTGAATGCATTCTTTCTTAATGTTCTCATTTTTTTTCTTTAATTATTGTGGTGATTGCTATAATCTTTATTGGGATAATAAATCGATCGTCTTAAAACTTTAGGCATAAATTGATAGATCTATTGATTTATGTTTGAGAGAACATTAAAATTAACTTTAGTATGGCACTATACAATTGGCTCATCAAATTATGTATTTCTAAATAAATTGGCAATTGTAATTTATTAGTATTTGCATTATCAAATTTAAGGTATTGATCACTATAGAATTGCCGAATTTATTACCAATAGACCAATTTTAATATTTAGTCAATGATAATTAATTTCCAATCCTAAATACCTTGCACTGTACCTTTTATTGTTGTTATTATCTTAAATTTAAATTATTGCTATAATTCAAAAACCCCAAATTTCTAATTAACTAGTAACCTTCCTTGTACACATGTTTGCCATTTAACATTTTGGTGCGCTTGGCACTTTATAATTTTTTAAGTTGTGGTCTAAGCTCCATCAAATTTTATTACTTCATCTATTATATCACATGTCACGTTTGATCTTGAAGGTAGGAATCTAATTTTTGTTTGTATTCTTTCCCTTACAATAGTATGTGAAAAAATATTATGAATGCTATATCTTACTTGAAGTCTAATTTATTAGTTATTTCCTCTTCAATATGAATAGGTGATACTACACATGACTCATCCAATGAAAACATGGCAGAGTTTTTATACAATCCTCTATTCAAACAATCTAAGAATGAAGGTAGCTTGAAATAATATTTAAAGTTTTTTTTAAAAATCAAATAGTTATATTGAAGGTATTAACCATAAAAGTTTTCTTTTTGATAGAATGCTTGGATTTTGGAGACTTTTCATTACAGTGTGAATTTTGTTATGCTTCTGTATGGTACGAGGAAAGATGGAAAAGTATAGAAGCTCTACAGATCCACAATTTTCAATTTGTTGTATGAAAGGAAAAATCCAGCTCCCACTTTTGCAAAGACCCCCTGATTTATTGTTTAATTTGCTAAATGGCATTGATAGGAGAAGTGCTCATTTTTTTGAAAATATTAGACAATACAATAGTATGTTTTCGTTCACCTCTATTGGGGGCAAGGTTGAAACCTCTTTGAACAATGGCCGAGCACGCACAAGTTTATTCTACATGGGCAGAATTTTCATAAAATAGGCTCTTTGCTTCCAGTTGAAGGTCGTCTACAAAATTTTCATAGCTTTATATATATGATACTGAATGAAATATCAAATAGAATGACTCATTTCAGGTACTTTTTTTTTTACATATTTAATATTTTCCTGAACTATTAACTTTTCTAAATGAATTCATAAATTAGACTTCTACAAAACATATTTAATCAAATTGTTATTTGTTTTCATAATGGACGACAGACTTCAAACTTGGACATAACTTTAGTAGAGGATTTGAGGGACATGATTGATCAACACAACGTTTTGGCAAAAACTTTTAGAAGGGTAAGACTTTATAAATCATGAACCTTCTCCTAATATTTGTTTGAGGTTGTTTTGAAGTAGATCTCGAGATGCCAGAAATTATAATATCCCATCTACTGATGAAGTTGCTGCTCTAATAGTTGGGGATTTTGATGCTTCTGATCAAGGGAATATCATTGTTAGAAAGATGATGGTCATTTGCAAAGAATTCATGAGACTCACACTGCTTCATCCTCTTCAATACCCACTATTATTTCCATTTGGAGAAGATGGATACCAAAGAACATCCCTTTAAGGGATTCTTTCATGAACAATAATAGTTTCAAAAGAGTTAGAGTAACATTAAGGGAGTTTATTGCATTTAGGATACAAGAGAGACAAGTAGAGCATGGAAATATCTTACAGTCTGAAGATTATTCCAACAATTCTTGGTTGACGCCTACACGATGATTGAAGCAAAAAGAATAGGTGGGTGAGATTAAATCAAAGTGTGATCAGGTCTACATTTTGAGTGGCTTAGAGGAAGTGTTACTAGAGGTGAAACAGATCCAAAGCTCAGGAATGCGCATTATTCTGCCCTCCTCTTTTATTGGGGAATGAGGTACATGTTTAATAATTTTCAAGATGCGATGGTAATTTGTAAGAGGTATGGATATCCTGATCTATTTGTTACAGTCACCTGCAATCCTCATGGAAGAAATAACAAGATTTGTTAGAAATAAGGATATTAAAGAGAGAAGATTGGCCTGATATTTCCTGGAGTTTTCCAAATGAAGTTGGATCAAATATTAATTGACTTTAAAAAGGGACTCATTTTTGGGAAAGTTATAGCAGGTAATAATATTGCTCATTATTTGTAAGTCATTTTCAACTTTTAAAATATTATAATAAACATAAATATAATTTCCATCAATGTAGTTTATGTTATAACAAAGTGGATTTTTGTTATGTTCAGGTATGTATACAATTGAGTTTCAAAAGAGAGGGTTGCCTCATGCGCATATTCTATTATGGTTGCACCCAGATGATAAACTTCAGACACCTGAATCTATTGATCGTGTTATATCTAGCTACCAGACAAAGAAAAATATCCTGACTATTTGAGGCTGTTACTAAATTAATGATGCATGGTCCTTGCGGCATGGCTGATCCAAAATCACCATGTATGATTGAAGGAAAATGCTCAAAATATTTTCCAAAGAAGTTTGCAGAAAGCACAACATTTGATGAAGATGGTTATCCTATATACAAAAGAAGAAATACGGAGATAACCACTATAAAAAAGGACGTTGTCTTGGACAACGATTTGTTGTTCCTTACAATCCAAAATTACTGATGAAGTATCAAGCTCATATCAACATTGAATACTGTAACAAGTCGAATTCGATTAAGTATCTCTTCAAGTATGTCAATAAAGGACCTGAAAGAGTTACAGTTTCAGTGACACAACCAACAGGAGATCCTATTAATAGGGTGGTTGATGAGATAAAAACTACTATGATTGTCGCTATCTTTCTGCTTGTGAAGCCGTTGGAGAATTCTCGCATTTGATATACATCATAGGTGGCCTCCTGTTAGAGATTAAGCTTTCATCTTCCAAATCAGCAATTGGTTGTTTTTAGAGACAGTGATCGAATTGACGATGTTGTTCAAAAGAATAAGGAAAAAAATACAATGTTTGAGGCTTGGATGGTTGCAAATAATTGTTACCCAGAAGGAAGAGATTTAACTTATGCGAGTTTCCAAGCCGTTTCGTCTACAACAAAGCAAAGCAAGAATGGTTTCCTAGGAAGGGACATTCAATAGGTAGGCTTCAGGACATACCTCCTGAAGGTGAGTTGTACTATTGAGGTTGCTATTAACTGTTGAGAGATGTACCAGTTACCAAAGTTTAAGGAGAGTAGGTGGTTTTGTACACCAATCTTTGAAGAAGCATGTCATGCATTGGGGTTATTAGCGGATGACAATGAATTTATTGAAGGTATAATAATTCTTTTACTATTTTAATTGGTTATTTTTCACTTTAGCTTTTTTTCTTCTTTTTTTGGATTTCAGTTCTTTATTATTAGTATTATATTTACGGTCCTTATAGTTATTTTCGGTCTTTTCTCATACATTTCTAAACAATGAATTTATTGAAGGTATAAAAGAAGTTGCAAGTTAGCATCTGGAAATCAACTAAGGAAGCTCTTTGTTACATTATTAGTGACAAATACAATGAGCAGACCGCAATTTGTATGGGAGCATGTTTGGGAACTTTTAGCAGATGGAATCTTATATGATCGGAGACGAATATTAAGGAATCAAGGTATGCTTTAAATTATTATTTAAGCATTTTTTTTTCAATTTTAATATTATACTTCCAAATTTTAAAGACAAATATGGTATTTTTTTAATAATAGGTTGAGAGTTTTATATTTTCATTAAATTTTTTTTTGCTTTTCCTAGATCTTCTATCCCAAGTCCAGAGTTGAAGAATTTATGTTTGATTGAGATTGAGAAGTTACTTAATTCAAATGGAAGATCTTTGAAAGACTTCTGGTCCATGCCATACCCAAATGATTCTCCACTCAATCAATTTCAAAATCATCTCTTAGCTGAAGAGCTAAACTATGATAGAGACCAATTGTCGTTGATCTTGAAGGCTACTTATCTTCGATGAACGAAGATCAAAGGATAATTTATGATAGTATAATAGACTCAATAACCAATGAGAAAGGAGGCTTTTATTTTGTATATGGTTATGGAGGAACGGAAAAACATTCATTTGGAAAACATTATTAGCATCTTAGATCCAATGGCAAAATTGTTTTGAATGTTGCATCCAGTGGATTGCTTCATTGCTTTTACCTGGTGGAAGGACAGCTCATTCTAGATTTTCAATTCCGTTGACACTTACTGAGTTGTCAACGTGTACTATCAAGCAAGGAAGTCCTAAAGTAGAAGCCTTCAACAAGCAAGTCTTATTATATGGGATGAAGCATGCATGGTAAATAGATTTGCTTTTGAGGCGTTGGATCGTACAATGAGAGATATATTGAGGTTCACAAACAATAAGTCTAAAGATGAACCATTTGGTGGAAAACTGTTGTCCTTGGAGGAGATTCCGTCAAATACTTCCAGTTATTCCAAGAGCTTCAAGAGAAGAAATTGTAAATGCCACCATAAACTCATCAACTTTGTGGCCGCATTGCAAGGTTCTTAAACTAAAAAAATATGAGGTTACAAACAACAGGTTCATCCTCTATAGATCAGAATTGAGATTGTTTGCTGACTGGATAGTTCAAATTGGAGATGGAAAGCTAGGAATTGACCATGACGGAATTGTAGAAGTTGAAATTCCAGAATTCTTGATTTTAGAATCACCTTCACCTCTGAGGAGTATTGTAGATTTCACTTATCCAAATTTATTGGATAATTTAAAAACTATGCCTTTTTTAGGATAGAGCATTGCTAGCGCCTACTCTTGAAGTAGTTGAAATGGTTAATGAATTTGTGCTTTCTCAAATTCCTGGAGGAAAAGAGTATCTAAGCTCTAATTCATATTGCATAGCTGATTAAGATGTTGGCATTAAGGTGATTGGATAACTGAGTTTTGAATGAAATAAAGTGTTCTGGCATTCCAAATCATAAATTAGTTTTGAAAAAGGGAGTCCAATTATGCTGCTAAGGAACATTGATCAATCTTCGGATTATGTAATGGAACAAGGTTGATTGTTGAAGAATTGGGAAACAACATCATTGGAGCAATTGTTGTGACTGGAAATAAAATTGGAGAAAAAGTTTATATACCTCTGATGAATTTAATACCTTCTGATCCAGGCACACCTCTCAAGTTTCAGAGAAGACAATTCCCAGTTACTCTTTGCTTTGCTATGACCATTAATAAGAGCCAAGGTCAATCTTTGTCATTTGTTGGGTTGTTTTTACCCAAACCTCTCTTCACCCATGGGCAACTTTATGTGGCTATCTCTAGGGTAAAATTGAGGAATAGTTTGAAAATATTAATATTGGATGATAATGGGGAACCTTGCAACATAACCAAAAATGTTGTTTACCCAGAGGTGTTTCAAAAAATTTGAATTTCAGGTTTGGATCTGTATTTTATATTCTTTATTTATTTTATTAAACAAAACATTCAATGTATTTATGATCAAGTCTTTATATTTTTTTAACTAATATATTTTTTTATTATATTATGCAGAGTGACATATGAAGATGAAAACACGAAATAGAATCCCTATGTAATTAATCCTTTGTAATCCTTTTTTTTTTGCAATGATCATGTGGAATTGAGACTTTTAATCGTAACATTATTATTAATTATCTACTTTTATTGTTTATTAATTTACAAAAAAATTCTATCCAATAATTTGTTATGCACTAAATTTTAAATTTTTTTTTCTTAACGTCCGTGCATCGCGGGTCAAGACACTAGTGTAAGATATTTCTTTGTTTTTGAATCTTGGCCCACGTTCTTCATGTCTTCATCATCAAATTTATCCTTGGATTTTTCCACTTCTTGACCCTCTACTAGCTTCTTTGGAATATTTGGTCCATTTTTAATCACGAGCCAAAGTTTGAAGTCCACAGACTGTATAAATATCTTCATATGTTCCTTCCATTTAGTGTAATTTGTACCATCAAAGTATGGTGGCGTCAAGATAGATCGTCGTCCTTCCATAATGGTTGCATCCATGAAGTTTTCAACCTTTGAATCGATAAAGATCTTTTCTCAAGTTGCTAACCTTTGAAGTATATAGCTGTGACATATTTAAAAAAAAAAAAAAGTATTGACTGAGAGACAACTATGCAGTCAGTATTTTTTCAGCTGCCCCTCCATACCATTAAAGGCAGTTAAATGTATATAATAATTCCAATATATATATATATATATAAAAAATAAAATGAGGGTAAATAAAAAAAGGTAGGATCACAGAATGATGACATAGTAGAATGATGATAAGAAGCTTTGCAATAGATAAGGCTTGGATCATCATCATCATCATGCATTGGAGAGTTCAATCAGTTTGGAATAAAGTTTGGATCCTAGCTACTTCATCCACTAATTAAAGACCACATTTTCACTCCAATTTGGTGTAATTTAGGACGAGCTTGATGAAGTAATAATGTGCTAAAAGATTAAAAGTAAGGTTGTATATGTCTTTTATATACACAGAGTATTTTATTTATTTATTAAAAAGTTATAAACTAAAGGATTAAATATATTTTTAATTCTTATAAATACGAATTGTTTTTATATTAGTCTCTTTAATTTTTTTTGACTTATGATCTGTGACATTTTTTTAATATTATGCTTTTGGTTAATGGCATCGAAATTAAACCTATAAGTATTTTAAAATATAAATTTAATCCTTATAAATATCAAAATTTTTATTTTTAATTGGTCCTTATAAATATTTTAAAAAAAATTGGTCCTTATGCCTTTCACTATTTAATTGTGCGGCCTAATAAGAGGGACCAAAAAATATAACATAAAAAAGGATTATAAGCCAATTTTATTAATTTTAAAAACAAAATTAAAATTAAAATGAATTATATTAATAGAAATTAATTGAAAAACATATTTAGGCCCAACGGAGCATAATAAGTATATTCATGTATAGGGAAATACTAGTTATACATTTGTTTAAGACCAAATAAAGCCCACTCTTCTTTATGTAAAGAGACTTATAGTTTAGAATAGATTTGTAAATTTGTTTCATTCACATTAATTTTAAGTTTTATTTTCTCTCTCACATAATTAATACTCTCTCTATATATGATATTATCATTATTATATGAAACGTAATGTAAAACAAAAATGAATAATAAATTATGTACAACCTCTTAAACATTTCGAAGAATTAATAATATATTAAAGATAAAATTAAAGTATATTTAGTAATTATTTGGAGCTATTAAACAATAATTAATTTTTAAAAGCATTCAAAATTTAAATCCATCATACTTTAAGACGTCAAAAAATTGGTTAAGAATATATTGAAAAATAAAAATTATTAAAATTTGAAATATAAAATTTTATCATATATCCATAAATTCTTTTTAAATTTTTACTGTCAAATTTTATGTCACCTATGGTGCCATAATAATACGTAAAGGGTATAGGTACTTTTAAATTTGTGTTTAAATATTCTAAACTATAAATAATGAACAACAAATATGATTTCAATTATATTTTTTAATATATTCATAATATTTTCTTTTAAATTACCCTCTTAATTAATATCTTAAGGGTAATGGTTCGTTTATATTTGAAAATGTCATATTGGAGAAATATAATAATATTAATTGTTTGACCTGAGCGATGCATGAGATAATAATGAAAAATAGTTTATTGGCCATTTTTAAAAATAAATAATAATTTATTTAAATACATATTATAGAAAATTTAGTATATAAACTTATTTTGAAAATAAGTTAATAGTTAAATAATTAAATAAATAAACAAAATATAAATGAGTATAGATCTGAAATGAGTCATTCTATTTATATTTTATTTTAAATATTATGTTTATAAGGTTGAAAAAATCTCGATAGATGGCTTTTAATTAATAATAAAAAACCTATTTTATAAAAATTTTACACGTTTCGATAGTTGAAATTGATGAACAATGAAATAAAATAAGTTGATATATTTATAATATCATATAATATGGATGACAATAGGTATCCATGAAAGGAGGGATAAGCCTAGGCACACTGTCTCCATTTAGAATTTTGTCCTCGTTTCCATCCTTATCTTAGTCACGGATCCCTATTTCCTATTTCTCATAAGGATTTGAATCTTTGAAGGATATTTGTGGATTTATTAAAATAATTCCCAAAAAAATTTGAAAAGTATTTTGATATTTGAAACATAAATATTCATAATATCTTCAACTTTTAGGCATCTTCATATTTCAAAATATCTATCAATTTTGCGTTTCAAAAAGCATTAATTTTTTACGTTAAATGCTACCCCTAATTAATTTCACATTTTCAAAGCATTCCATTTAATATTAGTGTGATATATTAATTAATATGTAAGGATATATTAGTACATTAACTATATTTTGCTCAATTACCAATGTCATTTATTATCTTTTTTAATATTTATGTTCGTCCAAAATTGCAGATATTTTGAAAGGAAGAGAGTAACAAATACTACAATTTAATATAATCCAAATTAAAAATGAAAATACATATATAATGCAAATTTAATAAAGAAAATTAAAAAAATGAATGTGTGCTAAGATTTTATTTTATACACATATATAAATAAATAAATTATATAAATTGAATTGAATCTCTATAGGAGGGACCTCATTCATTGTCTTATAGGTTTAACAAATGATAACTCTACTTCGTCCTCGTAAAGACTAAATATGTTCTCATTCTTGTCCTTTTTCAGGCAATTCCATGGGTACCTGCTGAATGATTTTTTTAATTATCCTAGTCATTTACATATTTTAGTAAATTAAAATATTTAATTTATGAAAGCATAAAAATATACATTCTAATTAATAAAAAATAATTAATAAATTTAATTTACATGATTTTAATTATACTTCATTTCCTTCTGCATCATTTTAGTAAATATTCTTTAAATAAATATTTTTTAGGTTCCTCCATAACCATATACAAAATAAAAATCTTATTTATCAATGGTTATTGAGTTCATTATATTATCATAAATTATCCCTAAATTTCATTCATTCAAGATAAGTATACTTTAAGATCATTCAATTGTTCTTACTGTCATATTCTAGCTCTTCAACTAAGATGGCTTTGAAATTAATTGAGTGGAGAATTATTTGGTATGAAATAGACTTAAACTCTTTTAAAGATCTTCCATTTGAATTAAATAACTTTCATTTTCAATTAAAGATAAATTCTTTAGCTATAAACTTAGGATAAAATTATATATAAAAAATAATTTTTTTTATGATAATATGAAACTCTCAACTTATTCTAAATAATACAATATTTGTCTTTAAAATTTGAAAATATAATATTAAAATCATTAATAAAAAATTTAAATTACAATTTAAAATCTACATTAATTCCTTGATATACTTCTTCGGTCATATAAAATTTCGTCTTTTGAAAGTTTCCAAACATGCTACTATACAAATTGTGGCATGTTTATTGTGTTTGTCATTATTAATGTAATAAAGAGTTTTCTTAATTGATTTTCAGTTCCTAACTCAAAATTTTCCTTTATATCTTTAATAAATTCATTGTTTCGGAAATGTATGAGAAATTTTTGATAAATTCCATTCATATATTAAGCTTCCAAAATGAAAAAAAAAAGTTTTCAATAACCTTAGCACATGAATTTATCATTGTTTTAAGGATAATTTGAAAAAACTTAAAATTACGTTAACTTGATAAATAACGCTCAATTTTATATTAAATAAGGAAATTATAACTTCATAAACCTTGGTCTATGTCATTTTAAATTTAAGCCCTATATAAATATCTTAAAATATGTATTTGACTTTTATTAATATTAAAAATTTAGTTTTTATCTTTATAAATATTTTTAAAATTCTCTTTTAATTTTTATAAATGTCATTATGTAAAAGCGATGATTAAGACCATAAAATATAATAAAAAAGGCTAAAATAAACAAAAGCTAAAACAAAAATAACCAATAAAGATACTAAAAGAATTATAAGATAAAACTGATAAATAATTATAGTGAATACTCTTATTATACAATGAGTCATTTACATCATTTTATTATATCAATGCTGAATTTCTAGTTTATACTAAATAATATAAATTAATGAATATATTGATTTAAATATAATGGATCATATTACCACAAATATATATATATATATATATATATATATATATGTTATCATTTTATCAATAAGTATAAAAATTATATAGTAATTAATAAATATTATATACTAATTAATTAATTGATAATTAGGAGTATATAAGTAAAGTAGCATAACTTATCTGATTTGAAATTTTTTCAAACACTTATATTTAAAAAATAAACTATATAATTTAAAATTACTTTTGATTATTTATTTATTTTATTTATCACTAATTATTTTAAATAACTTCAATATAGAAGGTTATCAAAATAATATACAATATTTCTTGTTATGTAGATTTCAACATAAATTACCCATATATTAAAAATGATTATTATGAATATTGAAATTATATAAATTAATGATAGTAAACTGATGACATATAATAATTATGATTATAGTTTTAAAAAAATATTAATTCTTATAGTTATGAAATTTGTGGACTCTAAATTACTCCAGAAGCTACATATAGAAAATCCAAAAGAGTGTTGAATATTAATATTATAGATTTAATTAAATGTCGATAAGTTTTAAATATATTTAACTAGTGTATAGTATGTACATTACACGGGTGATAATAAGAAATAGTTTTTTGGCCATTAAGAAAAATAATTTATTTAAATATATCTTATAGAAAATTAATATATAAATTTACTTTGAAAATAAGTTAATAATTAAATAATTAAACAAATGGAAAAAAAGTATATAAATGTGCCATTTTATTTTATATCTTATTTCAAATATAATGTTTATAAGGCTAAAAAAATCTGGTAGATGACCTATAACTAATAATAAAGAGTTTGTTTTATGAAAATTATGCACATTTCGAAAGTTGAAATTGTTAAACAATAAAAGAGAATAAATGAATAATTTAACTATATCATAATCATTTATAAAAATAACAATGGTTATCCATGAGAAGGGGACATGTCTAACGCCTCAAATTTGAAATTTTGCTTCGATCCCATCCTCATTCCTATCAAATGCACATTCCCCATCCCATGGGGATTGAATCCTATAGCTATTCATTAGTTTATTATATTAAAAATTTTCAAAAAGAGAAAGAATAAAAATATTTTGAAATTCTAAACATAAATATCCACAAGAGCAAATACTACTAATACAACATAATCCAAATTAAAATTAAAAATGCATACATAATGCAAATCTAACAAAGATAATTGAAAAAATGAAGGTGTGTTATTTGCTCTATTTAACAAATAGAAATTTCTCCCTGTTAGTCATAAGAAAATAAAATTGTCCATTCTCATATTATTAAGGGTAATTCATATATATCACTTTCATTGATTTTTTTTTTTTGTCATCCATAGTCATTTACAACTTTGCAGTAAATTAAAGTATTTAATTTATAAAAACATGAAAATATATTTTTGAATTAATAAAAAATTAATGAATATATTTAATTTATGTGATTTCAATTACACATCCTTTCCTTGTATATCCTTTTAGTAAATTAAAATATCAATTTTAAAATATATATTATAATTAATATGTTATCATTAGTAAAAAATCATTTATAATCCTAATTTATGTCATCTCAATTATTGAAGTAATATATCAATTACATAATTATTTTCAATTAAAAAAGTATTTTAATTATTTAATTTTTTAAAATTTAATAAATAATTAGTATCATTATCAAAGAAGTATAAATTGTGGAATTGATTTTTTAAAATATTTTAATTTTGAAAAATTGAAGTTTTTTTTCAAAAAAATAATATGAATCAATTATGGAATTGATAAATTGAAATGTTTAAGTTTCAAAAAATTAAATATGGCATAGTGATATATATATATATATATATATATATATATATATATATATATATATAATTTTCAAAAACTCTAAATTTGATGTTAGAAACATTTCTCCCAACCCCATCCTCATTTAGAGTTTTCCTCTCATCCCCATCCTCATGGGTCCCAATTCCTCATTTTTTGCGGAGATTTGAATCCTTATGTATTATGGATTTATTAAAAAAAATTTAAAAAAAGAAAAATTTTAAAAATGGTAACGAAAAGGATAATAATACTATTAGTATGTATACATTATTGATTGATATGGATATCAATATCAATTAAAGGTTATAATATTAAGCTTATAAAAAAAGGCAATAATATTATTTATTATTAATTTTTGCTATATTTCTATTTTTTTTGGTGTGAGTGTAATATTAGCTTTTATGAATTAGAAAATGAAATTTGTCACTTAAATAGTTAGGTAGGGATTTAGAAAATAAAATCAGCAATCTATCAATAATTATATTTTTCTAAATAAAATAATATATTAATAATGATTATACCTTAAAAAAGCAAACACAAATAAATATGGATTGTATATAGTTACAAAAATAATATTTTGAATTTTATCAATTAATTAAAAGTTTTAGTGTGAGAAAGAAAAAGGAACAATAAATGCATATATTGGAAGAAAAATCAATCAATAGCTATACATATATTAATATATTCGATTCACATCAAAATCAAAAAGAATAATAGTTAACAATTAATTTGTACAACATTAATGCACAATGAAAATTTTAAATAAAAAATATAATTTTGTTCCAAAATATTATCCATTCTCCATAATTAGTGTTTGTAAATGGAATTGAAATTATAATTCAATGGCTATGTATATATTGAATTCGGTAATCTTTAAGCCTTACAAAATAATGAAGAAAACATAAATTGAAGAAGGTGGAACAACATAAATAAATTTCAATGGAAATTAGCTGATGAATTTTGCCTAATATTGCAATTGGAATCATCAACTAGCTTGGTTGTACACTTAACTAACTTAGGAAAGTGTTGTTCTTGCCACAACAATAATTCCCTCTCATATAAATGTTCTGTCAAACAAATAAGCAAAACAAAATCAAAGGTAAAAATAAAAGTAAAACCAAATACAATCTTCAATTATTCTTAGTCCTTAATCTTTACTACCTTAAGTTTATTAAAATGACCTGTTGAGGTTGTCCATCAATAGCATCTCCTTTACTTAATTGTGGTTTCAAATTTTAAAATGAAAAAATTATAAAATCATTAACACTCGTTTATATAACAATAAAATTAATCTCAAATTTAATAAAATATTTGTTAAATTATTTGTGAAAAATACAATTACTTTTGCCACAAAGGATTGAACAATACGTGGTTAAGCCTATAACTTAATGATTGTCTACACAAAATATAGAAAAAAGACCATTGAGATATATACACAAAGTAAAAGATTAAATAAACATAGAAAAATCTCTATACAAAACAATAAAAAAATCACAAAGAAGAAAGGTATAAATAAATTGGATATAAACAACAAAAATGAAAAGGATAAATAAATTAGTTTATTTTAAGAGAATTTAAAAAAATCAAATCTTTATTTCATTGGGGAAACATTTAAATGTATAAAATATATATACAAATTAAAAATACTAAACAAACATAAAAAAAATGCTATACAAAAAAAAATCTCACACAAAAGAAAAGAGCTTCAAAGAATGGTGAACATTTGAATTTTCTGACCTACAAATTGTTATTCCTTAATATAAACCACAAAGAAGAAAATTAAAAGATGAAGTAAATTAATGTTTTTGAGAAAACTAATAGATAATAAACGAAGTGAAATAAAAAATATGGAAGTATGAAAGGAAAAATGGAAGAAAATGAAAGTTGTGGAATAGTAGAGAGGAGAAATGAAGTAAGGTGTTAGCATTTCACAGTAAAGCTTAGCAGTAGAGATCTCAATAATAAACTGATATTGTAGATTCTAAGAGAAGTTAAGGGTTTTTATTTCGATTAGTCTAAGTGGTCATCTTTTATGGCAATGAATATGTTATAGATTATAGGAGTAATTTAAGGGGTTTATACCTTGATTATAGCGTACCTTACTTGATAGCGAATAGTTTTTGTTTCCATTTTTGTTTTTCCACTCATATGATTGGATTCTTGTTTGTTGTGGAATAGAAATTAAGTAGTCTATTGAATCCAAAATTCAAAACATCAAGGTGAATTCAAAATTTAAAATTTTGTAATTAATATGAAAAAACAAGTATTTAATTGAAAAAAATAAAAAAATATTATACAAAAAATAGAAAAAGATATGTATCACATGAATATCTACTTTTAATGTTAAATAATTTAGATTGACATATTTTGATTAGTTATATCATTTAAATTAAGAATTGTAATAGTTTGAAATCCAATATTTAATGTGAAATATTTATGTTGTATTAATGAAATAGATATGAAGGTTATTTTTATAACAAAATAATTAATAATCAATGTTATAAAAGTCGTGGGCCATAACCTCTATGAGTGACACTTGAAAAACTTTCCCTAAATGAGTCTGAATATAGTATTATAGATAGATTTTTATAGTGCAATCCTACTATTAAATATTGATGATTATCAATTATATTCTAATAATTTGTTATAATTGCAGTTTTATTTTTCAAAAAATAAATTAATGATTAACTTTTTAAAACTAGTAAATCATTCTATTGCGAAACACTTAAAAACTTTTTTCATAGGAGTATGAAATATTAGTATTATTATAGATAGATTATCAATTAATTTTAGATGAAATAAGAGTATCTATTGCCGAAATCATTGATTAATCCTCTCAAGACGTAGAGCTAATACAATAACATTAATTATACAAGAGACAAAACCAAACTAATAATTAATATGAATGAAAAAAAATTACAAACTTACCTTTAAATATAATTTTTAAAGAACAAAAATATTCGTTTCTGGTCTAAAAATACATGGAGATTAGCATTTCCTGAATTAATTCATAATTAATATGACGCAATGACTTACCATGGCCTCTAGTTAAACAAACAAGAAAAGGAAATTTTATTCACCAATTCAAGCATTAATATATATACGTTATACAACTCTTAATTCAAAAACTACACAAGGGAACCTACTGATAAGTTACGTTTAGTTTTCAGAGTTCTTGAATTGTTCTTGGACGAATAAGAATAAGAGAGAGATGAGAGGGAAAATAATAATAATAATAATAATAATAATTAAAAAAAAAAGGAAAGACGAAGTGTTGAATATTCTTACATTAATTAAAGATATAATCAAAATAGTTAACGTTTATAAATACTTGAGAATCTATTCTCTGAGCTAACTATTGACTATTGTCATATATCAGTTTTTCTAATGTTATCATCCATGTTATCAATTCTACATATGTTCATCGCTAAAATCAAGCAATTGCAAGAGAGGGGTAATTATTTTTTTAATGGTGTATGGAGTAAACAATACTTTATATATTATATTGAGGGAAAAATTACATTTTTCTGTGTGAAATTTTGTCATTAACGAGATTTCTTTAAAAAAAATTATATTTTATTTGTGAAATGTTGTCATTAGCGACATTTGGATTAAAAAATTAATATTTTGTCAGTTTTATTCAAATAATAATAATATTTTATTAATGAAATCTTGTCATTGATGAGATTTCATTTAAAAAAAATTATATTTTATTAAATTTGGTTAATGATTTCGAGAGGTTGGTTTTAAAAAAAAATTATAATTTTGTTTAGTAAAATCTTATCATTGACAAGATTTCACACATCATATTCACATAAATCATCAAACAAATCAATTTCATGACAAATTTTGTCAATGGAGGTTATATTGAAAAAATTGACCATAGAGGGTCTGACAAAAAAAAAAAAAAAGCAAGGGAGGGTCCACTCCATGGACACACATGCCCAGATATCAACCTCACTACTGTTGCTTGCTAACTTCACTTGCGACTAAAATTTCAACTCAGCAAATTAGAAAATTAAAGGTGTATTTGGTTAAAAATAGGGATAAAGTTTACACGAATCGGCCTTATATATTAAATAACACGTGACACTCGTACATGTAAATATATTCTCAAACCAACCCCACGCTAAATGTGAAAATGCATACCTGAAAATAAAATTTTTTTGGTCTGGGTCCGGCCTGAAAAAAGAGATTGAACGGCAGCTTTTTCTTCTACCCTTGCGTGCACAAAGATGACCAACAATTTCATTAAGCAGGGCTTGAGGCAATAAAGGAAAAACAGATGTTTCAAAATTGTAAGGAAAATTAATTAAATTTTCATCGAACTGATAAGATTCTTGTTTTTTTTTTTTTGGTCGAAAACTGATAGGATTCTTTATCGAGGTATAGTAGCAACAAAGACAACGTGGAGAATTTAAAGGGAGTTCATAACCCAAGAAGTAAGGAAGACAGAATTAAAACAAAGTGCAGGTTAAAATTACATACCACAATTAAGAGGAGCGGAAGTTAAAACATGGACCTGAAGAAGAAGAAGAAAATGATGGTGAGATGACAATATTGGAGTATATATATATATACACACACGGAGGGAGGAAAGAATACGCAGTCATGCACGCATGCGCGAGGAAGCTTCACCTCTTGCAATGTGCCGTGGCTTTAAGTTGGATATGGCGCGCTCTCCTAAATATAAGCTAGCTCAAACGCGTTTTCCTGCAACATAATTATATACTTGTTGAAAGAACAATGTTTAAAAGAGTCTTAAACAGATACTCATTGCTTTTCTAGTAAAGTTATTGTGTTTAAAGCTTATTATGAGACATCTAATCATACAACAATGGTTGTGAAATCTTATCACAAGGCTGCACATTGTAGATGAAATTGAAACACAACTTAAGTTATTTTTGACAATATGTTAGTAACCATATATATTAAGACAGAGTGATAAAAATGTATATAGAGCATATTAGCATAAACTCCATGATTGCGGATCTTACTAAGGGACGACCACCCAAGGTCTTTCATGAGTATATTGCTCATATGGGTGTGATATCATTTTATATGATATGTTGTGTTAATGGGAGTATGTGAATTTAGATGCACATATATTTTAGACAAACCTTAAGTTTATGGATATTTTCTGCAGAATTAAAGTTTGTGGTTTTGTTTTTCACTCTAACCTATATTGTATAGGATTTCATAAGGAATAAGGTTGGACCAGTTGGAAATAGACATGTTAGATCACATTACATGCAATTTCCATGCTATACATCTATACTTGATCTATGTCATTTGATTGTGTTGATATATGTGATCATTGATGGATTTAGTTATGATACATGTAACGAAAGTCTCCTTGATCCTATATTAACATAATTGATGGACGAGATTGTTGGGAGATGCTTTGTTCATGATAGCAAATTTAGAGCTCATAAAATTACAGTTTAATATGCAATTTGTGTATATATACGTACGTCCAAGTGGGAGATTGTAAAAATCTATGGACTTATATATAATTGTATATTGTGTGCTATCATAAAGTTTCCCAAATTAAAGTGATATGATAAAGACAAGTTAATGGGCCTAAATCATCTTGTTAAATGTGGACTTATTATGTATAAATACCATGATTACCAGTTACTAATTTTATGATAGGTTGAATTAGAAACAGATTTAGAGTTATAAAAGGTTATGGCAGGTTACACGTATGCCTCTTTCTTGACGTCTTATCATAGAAAAAGGGAGAACTATTCTCTAAAGGATGCATATTAACTTGAAAGATAAATAATTACATGTTAAAATACAGACAATTTCTATAAATATTCAGGTATACTTCTGCATTTAATCTTTTAATTTTCTTAATAATTCAACATATATAATTTTGAAATTATAAAGAACTAAATTTCTAATATATATATATATACACACAGCATATAAAGGAGGGAGGAAAGAATACAGAGTCATGCGCAAGGAACCTTCACCTCTTGCAATGTGCCGTGGCTTTAAGTTGGAAATGGCGCGCTCTCCTAAATATAAGCCAGCTCAAACGCGTTTTCCTATGCTGCCTTTACGTTTGCAATGTGGAAGACTTTGGGCGTCAACAAAAAGTCTAAAGAATATATTAATTAAACCCAGACGCATAGAAATAATAACCACAACAGGACCCACGAAATATCCTTATTGATTCATCGAAAATCACAGCTGCAACCAAAATAGAAACCATTTTATGCCTTATCTGCACTGATTTGTCCCAATTTGCATTCTTTTTATACGCACTCAAATATCCTTTGCACATGCACAACATGATGAGATCTATTTTTTACTTTTTCTTTTTCCCATGGTTGCTGAGAAAGCTAGCCAACAAGCAGGCTAGAAGGGAAGAACAACGCTACAAGAAAACAACAAGAAGACTATTCAACCAGATTAACACCCCTCACAATTAACGTCAATTTTTTAAATTGATATTTTCATCTTTAAACTGAATTTATAGTGGTGATTTTAAAGTGGGCTGTGGGTCATTGGAAATTGTTTTTACTGTATTATTCATAATTTTCATTTGTATTTGTTATAAATATAAATACTGTAAAAGATATGTTAAGGGATTTGGAAAAATAATTCAATATATTGAGAACAGATAAAAAAACAATTATATATATATAAAACTCAAGGTATCTACATTCAAAAACAGTGACAAATCCCCTCAACACATAGAATTTATAGATATGGATCTTATTCTGACCATAAAATGCTCTTCGTACATACCATTAGAAATTGAATAATAACACTATAAACTTTGAGGCTTCACACATGGTCCGTGAAGGAATAATAAATTGAAAAATGTGATTGTAAAGAAGAAGGAAGACTCTTGCTTGGATGTTTCTCAGGTTAAAAAAAAATTATTAAACTAATATTTTTTTATGCGAATTATTGACTATGAAATAATTGGAGTAAACCTCCAAATTGGTCCCTAACAATATCAATAATGGATAAATTAGTTCCTGACAAAAATAAATTAGTGTTGAATCCTTGATAATTATAAAAATAGGGCATACAATTATCTTCACCTAACCCATAAAGAGTCTAATGTCTAGGCTAATTACTAACATGGATAGTCATTAATTCATCTATGTGTATTAGTGAGTTTTCCAATACCAAAATATTTGTAATTACATCCAAAAATATAAAATATTTACATCCCAACTCTACCCTAAAAAAAATTCTGATTTTGAATTGAAATATTGGACAAATTTTGATTGTTTCCTTAGTTTAATTGCTTGTGTTTGAATTGATTTGTTTGAATGTTGGCTATAGGGATGACTTTTTTTTTAATGGTATAACAATTGCAAGAAGGAAGGGAGAAGAAGAATTTTTTTTTCAAAGAACGGGTTGGTGGGATTGCAAATATTTTGATATTGGGGAACTCACTAATGCCACATGCATCAATTAATGTCTATATGAGTAATTAACCTACACGTTAGACTCATTATAGTTTGTAGGTGAATAAGAAATATTTTATAATTGTAGAGACCTCAACACTAATTTATTTTTGTTAAGGACTGTCTATTGATGATATTGTCAAGAACCTATTTGGGGATTTACTTAAATAATTGCAAAGAAATATAGACAAAAAAGAAAAATTATAGTAGAAAACGTCAATTAACTTGTTAATATGTTTGTAAATTTAACACAGATGTAATTTTTATAAAAAAGTAATAATACGATTAAAAAATAGTGTACGCACATAATTTTTTATCAAAGTTTTGACTTACAAATAATCAATACTATTAATTAAACACGCTTATATATTATTTTATACTTATCTATTTCCATCTAATTGTAATTGAATCCTATTTTTCACACACCTTAATTTTCATTTTACTTTTGTACATACCTTTGCTGTGCTGCAATCATCAACTTAAGATCGAGTTGTACGTGTTATCGATTAATGTAAACGAAATATTAATTAAAAAAATTAAATTACCAATCACTGAGAAAAGCTAAGGTGAATAATGGGAGCAAGTGCTTCTGGGTCCTTTTCAGGATTCTAAATTCTACGTTTTTCCTAATACACCACAACTTGATTTCTCTCAAACATGAAATGATATATTACAACTAGTTTACATACAACATTGACCAAGCAGAACGTAATTATTTATTACACGTCTCTACTTCTATAGTACATAAAGCATTCTTTTACTTGGCTTAAAAAGATTCCTACAATAATAGGTTGAGTATAAGATTTCTCTCCATAGTGAAGATTGTAGAAATATAAATAGAAACACTGGTAGACTGGACAATACTGAAATGAAAATAGGGACCCACTTCGAGCCATGGTGATGGTAATAGGTTATGAAGAAGGCACTTCCAAAGGCTATCATCATGGTAGTAATGGAGAAGAATAGTGTTACTAGTCCACAAATTAGCTTCAAGGGAAGTGACTTATAAAAGTCATACTCAGCATACCGTAGACAAGAATAGACAAGAATATTAATATTGCAGTTGCCGATGAGATAAATGCAGCTGCATCTAGATTGCAAATACCATGAATGCTGTTTTTCCCAATATGCTACCACTGCCAACTGGCAAGGTTATTGCAGGCGAATACTCTGTAGCAATCACAGTTGAGATAAGCATACAATTTTCAGCGTGTCTTTCATCCAAGACTCTCCTTTTTGACTTCTGCATGCTGTATTGTGAACAATTCATGAGCAGTTAAGTTCTTTGAATTTTTCATCTTTATGAATGATGATGGCATTATCTTCTTCACCTCCTGTCATGTGAAATTATTGTCAAACAATGTTCAAAATGCAACATGGTGGTACTCTAGGGGCACATAAGTATAGTGCATATATGTGTGAAAATGCAAACCCAAGAAATTAAGGGATTATACTTATATCTCAAACCATAATAACTCAAAGCACATTTGGAAAGGTGATCCAGAAACTAATTCAAGTCTACTTGATGGTGCTAATTGTGCAGCCAAGTGTAATAAAGTGTTATTGTCAATCTTATTATGATATGTCACTATAATATCCTTTTGAGCTCCAATTTCATGTATGAGATTGTAGATGCTAGCCTGGATTCATAACACTGTGTGAATTATACTTCGATTTCTACTCTGCCTCCCATATTAAGGTAGGATAAGCATGATAAGCTTTGACAAAAACCCAAAATTACCAACTTCTCCAGCAACAAATAGCAGTTGAAAAGGTTTGCTTATGATTTCAATTATCTCTGATCTTGACTCTGTGTTGTGGAGAATCGTCTCCAGAGAAACTTAACAAGTTGAAGATCCACCCTTTGCTTCATGACTAGAATATAAACTTTGGTTACTGGACATGAAAGACACATATAAATGAACAATGAATCTATAATGTTATAATAGAGAAATAAAACTTCAATCACGCCTTAATTTTCCTAATACATGGTGAAAATATATAAGGATTTACCAGGGTTGATCTTGGGAGATGATGTTCTGGACTTTGACAACAAGAATCCAAAGGCTTTTGAGCCAAGAGATGCAAAGCTGTCTCTTCATGCTCGATATCCCTTGCAAAAGCCAGCAACTTTGGCTTTTTTGTAGCCATTTGTAAGGCTAAGCCTTCAAAATATTGAGATAAATGTAAGAAATTGAAGTGTGAATAATTAGCCATGTGAATGAAGAAAAATTTACAATGACAGAACTGAGTAGGTAAGGACTTTATAAAGGAATGGAGCCATTAGTCAACAAACATATGGTTTTAGATTCAGACAAGATGTTGGGCCAACTATTATTGCCCTCCTTCTAAGTCAATTATTTCAAATCTCAATTTTAGCCCCCTAATTTCTAACAACCAATATCTTTGTCTTTTTTTATATTTATTATTAAAACAAAATACTAAATATCCAATGATTCATGTGCCTATGATCTATTTAAGTTTAAGCTTTTGTGAGAGATAATTCATAATATGATACAAGAGCTTTTATAACCAAATAATTTAAAGTTCAATCTTTATTATTTTTCATTCTTCTAAATTGTTCACATGTCAAACTTAAAAAAGACATTTGTGTTAGGATCATGTCAGATATGTAATCATTTATGTACCTACCTAAAGCAAGTATTTGGCAGAGATTGTTTAACATATACAAAATAGAAAAATATTATTTTTATTTATAAAATATGAGACGCGTGTCGCTAGGTTTATACGATTGAATGAGACGTGGCTTATTGAAATATTTTAAACCATCTCTTTCTCTAATCTCTACGAATAGCAATACGTACCATAGTTGCCAGTGTTGATACAAGTGAGGAACAATAGTTCATAGTCCTCATCTTGGAATAGTTCGATCGTCTTTTCATAAAGATGCTGGGTCATTTTACATCTTCCTTGCAACGCAGCAAACTGAATAGGAGTAACTCCACCTCCACCCCTAATTTTTGGCAGGAATGGATTCTTTTGCAGCAATAAGTCAACAACTGGTATGTTCCCAGCTGCAGCAGCAAAGCAAAAGGCAGTGTTTCCTTTGAGATCTTGCAATGCTATGTGATCATCATTGTCTAGCGATCCCAGAAGCTGCCGCACAAAGTGAACATGGGTTTCACTACTTTCACTTGCACTTGCTGCAACATGTAGCACTGTACCCAAACCCCTCGTTATAGCTGCATGCTTCAGCCTAGGATCTTGATCTAAGATGCGCTTGGCTTTTGGCCAATTCCCTTCAAGTGCAAGCTTGTGAAGAGGCACACATAGTTCGAGGAATTTGTCCATGGCTTCTCCTGAAAAGTAAAGCTAAAATATTACACATATCTTTTAACTTATAGGAGGTTCTTGCCTTCTTGGATACAATTAATCAATTGAAAGTAGGCGTTATGGTCTACTATGTATGGTTAGAAAGTATGTATGCTCATTTTTGTGACTAACTTATTAGGGTATATTTAGTTGGAGGGTGAAAATAGGAGTAAATTTAGAACAATGAGATGAGGTGCACTCCTAGCATAAAGAAGTTAGTGTATTCTTCTATATTAAATTTAGCAATTTATTTTGACAAATTGTGAAGGTGAAGTATCTTATATGGTCGACCAATCATATATATATATATATATATATATATATATATATATACTATCATATACGTAACTTTTGTTATAGTTTTATTGTAAAAGTTAAACACTTTTAATGATATAACACATTTTTAACTTGATAAAAACTAACTCAAACTACTCAATAGGGGAAGCGAGCAACGTTCTAATAGACAAGATTTTAATGATATAGTACATGATTTGATGTATGTGGAAAAACATTTTACATTAGAAGTAGGACAAATTGCATTTACGTCCCATGATATTGGGTGAAATTCATCTTCTCCTCTCTGTTTTATAAAATTTACTTGGGAGGTTTTGAATTTATAAAATTATTACACATACCAATCTCTTATGGCTTTATAGAATTATTGCCTCTTTTCTATCAAACAATGAACAGTGCATTAAGGAATAGGTTAGTGTCATCAGATAAATAGAGAGATAGTAAAATAAATTTCACCCAATCTCAAGGAAATTCAGTATAATTTACTCATGTAAAAATTAAACTATATATTATTATATAGTTTAAAAGCAAAATTCAGGTATTCAAAAGTATGCGTTTCTTGACTTATCCAGTTCATATAGGGCATGAATATGCGGTAGTTTATTATATCCCTCTTGACATAATGTTATTAAGACGGGTGTTTTGACTTACACTACTCCATATGACCCTTTTAAATATTGAGTATGAAAGCAACTCACTTGATAGTGCACAATTGAATGCCAATATCAATCCTATATATATGTGTGTGTGTGTGTGTGTGTTATGTATGTATTGGAGATAGAGAGAATCGAATACGAACTTGTTTCCGCTAGAAAATCAAGGTTAGGAAGATTATATTGATCTGAATTGGCCACTGTGAGAAGTGGTTGTGGACTTATCGGGTTCACATTGGCATCTGTCATTTCCCTGTCAAAGCCAAGAAATATGAGAATGAAGTTCAAAAGTTAGTACGTATGATCACATGAGGAATAAATCTCCTTATAATTTTTTACTAAAGTACTTTATAATGTTCTATATTCACCTAATTTTGTTGAGAAGGAGAATTAATCCATAGTTAGATTAGCTAGCAATAATCAAGATTTAAATTTTTGAATCCATGAAACAATTCTTAACCTTTCAAGCTCATCCCATATTTCTTTAGCTGTTTGGCAGTTCGAAATCTTTTCAAAAGCCTCTGAATTCATAGCACAATATAAGATATTCTTTGCTTTTGAATCTTGCCCCACATTCTTCATGTCTTCATCATCAAATTCATCCTCGGATTTTTCGACTTCTTGACCCTCTACTACCTTCTTTGGAATATTTGGTCCATTTTTTATCACAAGCCAAAGTTTGAAGTCCACAGACTGTATAAATATCTTCATATGTTTCTTCCATTGAATGTAATTTGTACCATCAAAGTATGGTGGCCTCAAGATAGATCGTCCTTCCATAATGGTTGCATCCATGAAGTTTTCAACCTTTGAATCGATAAAGATCTTTTCTCTCAAGTTGCTAAGCTTTGAAGTATTGACTGTTGACACATAAAAAAAAAGGTATTGACCGTGAGAGACAACTGCAGTTAATATTTTCGCTGCCTCCATATACCATTAAAGGTATTTACAGGTATATAATAATTCCAATAAATTTTTTGAAATATAAAAGTAAGTAGGGTAAATAAAAAAGTTAGGATCACAGCATGACGATAAGCTCTCAGCAAAGAAAACAAACAACCAAAATCTGCGAATTGAAGTTCAAGGTGAACCATTTAAGATATACATTCATGAGGAGGAAAGTAGCAACAGTGATCATCATTCAATAGTAGAGCATAATAAAGTATATTTATTTATAGGGAAATACTAGTTACACATTTGTTTTAGACCAAATTATAAGTCTACTCTTCTCTTATGTAAAGAGGCATATAATTCTGTATCAAAAAAGAGAGAGACTTATAGTTCAGGATGAATTTATAAATTTATTTTATTCACATTAATTATGAGTTTGATTTTTTTCTCACCTAATTAATATTATCTCTCCTATACATGGCATTATGATTTTATTTACTATGAAAAATAATGTAAAATAAAAAAAATTAATAGTCTATGCTTTTACACATTACGAAGAATGATGTATTAAGAAAAAATTTAAATTATTAATTATGTGTAATTTTTAAAAAATAATGTTTAAAAGCATTAAAAATTTAAATCCATCACACTCTTAACACGTCAAAAATTTGGTTATGAATTTATCAAGAAATTAAAATTATATCCATGTTTAAAATATTAAAATATTTAAAATTTAAAATTTTATCATATCCAAATATTCTTTTTGAAATTTTACTATCAAATTTTTGTCAGTTATGGTGTCTAATATAATATGTAAAGGTGATAAGTACTTTAGAATTTGTGTTTAATATTCTAAAATCTAAATAAAAAATAATGAACAATAAATATTATTTCAATTTTTTGATATATATTTGTAATAATTTCTTTTAAAATATCCTCTTAATCAATATATTGAGGATAATGGTTGGTTTATTTTTGAAAACGTCATATTGTTAACATTAATTAGACAAGAGATTAAAAAACCAAACTAATTATTAATGTGATTGAAATAAAATTATAAATTTATTCTTAAGTATAAATTTCTGTAGCAATAGAAATATAGATTTTTTTTGTCTAAAAATAAATAATGTGTAGTTCGCTAACCTCAGAGATTAGCATTTCCTGAATTAACTCATAATTAATATGACATAATGACTTTCTGTGGCCTCTAGTTAAACAAACAAGAAAAAGAAATTTTATTCACCAATTCAAGCATTTATATACTTTATACAACTTAATTTAAAAAGCTTGTAATGGACAAAACTAAGCCCCTAAGTACACAAGGGAACCATGCCGATAAGTTAGGTTTAGTTTTCAAAGTTCTTGAGTTGTTCTTTGGAAGAATAAGAATAAGAGAGTGATGACAGGGAGAAAATAATAAATAAAAAAAGGAAAAGGCGAAGAGTTGAATATTCTTATATTAATTAAAGATATAATAAAAATAATTAACCTTTTACTATTGACTATTGTCGTATGTCACTTTTTCAATGCTATTATCCACGTTATCAATTCTACATATTTTCATCTCTGTTATCCATGCTAGCATTTTCAAACAATGTAAAATAGTTTTTATAAGTTATACAAATTAGTTAATATAATTTTAAACAAAAAATTATTTTACAATGTTTGAAAATAAGAAGCAATTTTTTCAAATTTCTTATTTAATATATGAGAATAAATATAAAATAAAATAATATATAGTTAATTTTTTGTTTTAAATTATCAACACTTTTAAAATTAAACTGACATATTTTATAAAAAAACACATTTACCAAATATATATATAGTTTTTAATGTGCTACTTTATCGAGCACAGTAAGTATGGATAAAAATCTAGTTCTTATACAAATAGGGGTGTTTGTTTATCTAAAGTACTGACTTCGTCACGTGTTGTGGCCATGAGTGGTGGAACCCAATATCAGTTGGAGGACATAAGGAGAATACAAGAACTCCCACATAAATATCAAATAAGATCTACCTACCGAAGAAACGTAGTGTTAAAAAGTTAGAATAAGAGATAAGTAACTTGTACATATCAAAATGGAGACATCAGGGACACCTGTTTGATTTGTGATAATGGAAAATTGAAAAAAAAAAAGAAAATATAACTACAGAAAATGAATAATATAAAAATTTTGTTAAAATTAAATTGATATAAATTAAAAATATTAAGATAAAAAAGATTATTTATTCTGTATTTTTTAACTTATTTTTAGAAGGATGCATGTGAAATATGTGCGAAGACTATATACAACAATAAACTGATGGATCTAAAAAATTTATATAATATGATAAGAATAATGTATAAATATAAAACAAGAATTATATAAAATCTTTAACTCTAAAATCAAACTTAATAAAATAGTAAAAGCTTTAAATTAAAAAAAATAAAATGGTGAAAGCAATGTGTCAATATATATATAATTCCAACTTCAATGGAGAGCATGTGACCCAATAGAAATACACATGGACCCACCCCTAACATAATTAACCCAATGTGGTCCATTTCATGGACACACATGCCAAGATACCAAACTTTACTAGTGTTGCTTGCTAACTTCACTCGCCAAAAAGATTTCAACTAGGGATGGATATTAATGGGGGAGTAATCCCCATTCCTTCTTCTGTGCCCCGAGGGTTCTCCCATCCCTCCCCGTATATTCTCATCTCAGGGAATTTATAGTAAATGAAATGGAATGAGCTCAACAATATTTTCATAATCTTTATGATTAAACTTTCACTTACATATAAAAATAAATACATAAACTAATTACAAGTTATGAAAATTGTATCTATAAGGAATCTAGTATAAGAATAAATTTTTATCTCAACATCATTAACATCAATATTCTCGAGTATTATGAAACATTTAACTTTTTCTTTTAAAATTATTAATATACCCTTGAAACGAATATCTCCACGAGGCCGGGATATAATCTCTATCCCCATCCCAATGTTAGTGTGAGGGGCTTTTACCCCATCCCTATTCCCATGAGAAAATCTCCACATTCAAACTCCCATTTGTAGAGTATCTCTACTTACGGATACCCACTATGATTCCTAATTTCAACTAAGTAAATCCAAAAATTGAATATGAATTGAATATGCATACTTGAAAATAAAGGTTCTTTTTGTCTCCACAAATTAAAGATGACCAACAATTTCATTAAGTAGGGCTTGAGGCAATAAAGGAAAGAAAGATTCTTGTATAAATGTAAGTTTAACATATTATATTTAGGCACACTCACATTAAAGATGAGTTTTATTAACTTTGTTAAATATACACTCATTCATTTATGAGTCTCATTTTTTTTTTGAGTGTGTCTAAGAATCATTCGTACACATGTGTCCATACAAAAGAAATTTTAAATGAAAAAAAAAAGCGAAAATGTTTCACGATTGTAAGGCAACTTAAATTTTCATCGAACCAGTAGGATTCTATTCCGAGGTATAGGACGTTGAATAAAGACAGTGAGGAGAATTTAAAGGGAGTTCATAACTCAAGAAGTAAAGAAGACAGGAAAAAGAAAAAGAGGTTGAACTTGAAACAAATTACGGGTTAAAATTACATACCACAATTAAGAGGAGGTGGAAGTTAAAACACGAACCTGAAGAAGAAGAAGGAAATGATTGTGATAACGATGAAGTAGCATATATATATATATATATATATATATATATATATATATATATATATATATATATATATATATATATATATATATATACGTACCATATAATAAAGGAATGAAGGAGGGAGGAAAGGATAATAGAGAATACTCGGTCATGCATGCGCGAAGAATCTTCACCTCATGCCAATGTATAAAATTAAAAGGCTCCTTTATCATATATTCTTTGCTTGCAATGTGCCGTGGCTTTAAGTTGGATATATATCGCGCCCTGTCCCGAACATAAGCCAGCTCAAACGCAATACACTTTTTGAGTTCCTGCAATATGCTTGCTGCCTTTACAATTGCAATGTCGAAGACTTTGGCCGACAACAGAGAGTATAAAGTGAAGCAATGATTCCAGAAAAGAGAATATTAGAGTACGTTTAGATTAAATCAAAAACAGTTTTCAATTTTTCATTTCTTATTTTTTTAATTTTATGAAAAAAATATTAAAAATTATGAAAATTATAAAATTTCCCTCAAATTAAAACTCAAATTAAAACTCCTATGAAGCTAAAGGCCCCTTTAATGTTTTTAGTCAATTTAAAATATTAAGTCAACATCGTACCTATGCAAGTTGGTCTCGGACACTCGATCCATTGGAAACTTGGAAAACCACTACAAGAACAAGAAGCTAGGAAATAATAATAATTTAATAACAATATAATAAAACTAGACCGCCCTTTCTTTCTTTTGGTCTCGGACTAGACCTATCTTGTGAACACGTCTATAACGTGTACAACAAGCCCAATAATGGGTCTAAGAGCATATCCAGCAATGATATTTTAAAATCAGAGTTACTGTTACATGGCCCACACGCTCCTCTTACTTTGGAGACAACAGCTGAAGAAAAAAATTGGGCTGGACCAAGTGGGACCCATCCCCTGATAGTGTGACTGGTCACATTTTAAAAAAGAAAAATACTTGCATCCCGGGAGGAAATCAAATTCTTCCTCCAAATGGATTTCTCACCATGCAAGTCTTATGTGGATAGTAAAAAGAGGTGGGACCCGACATCATTTCATGGTGGTGATGTAAGGGGGAGGAAAATAATTTTTTCTTCGGGAAGAAGAAAGAACAACTCTTAAAAACAAGTCATGGTATGTTGATACATGGAAGGAATAATATTAAAAATCTGAAATTTGAAATGTGAGTTAATGTTCACGTATTTGTGTCGGTATAAATTTTATTTGACAAACTATCCGTTTCTATTTGTTATGGTTATTATTATTATTATTATTTTACTTTTATTCTATAAATATCATCTCTTCCATTCTTTTTTCACAACTTTTTTAATTTCTCTCAAATATTTCACAAATTCTTTCCACACAAATTCTAATCCAATTTTCTTATTAAAAAGTAGATCAAAATTAATTAAATTTAAATTCTTTTATCAATTACTTATAGAATGCCAACTTCCTTCAAAATCTAAATATACCCAAATTTCTCAATCTTCAAACCCTCAAAATTCAAATTCCAATTTTCAAATTTCAAATTTCTTCTAAAACCATAATTCCTCAGGCCATCAAAATTTCACTTTTCAAGTTCCTTCTAATGTTCAATTTTCTTTTTCAACCAAAATCAAAATTCACAAACATTTCAATTCCCAATTCCCACTATGCTTAACCTAATGTTCGGAAATATGGGAAAACCATCTTTCCTCTTTCAATCTCAACAAGGGAGTTCGGGATCTAGTTCTAAGTGTTGACGGATCATCTGACTCATCTCGACAAACACCTTTAGATTTGACTTTGGGTTTATAATATTCAAAATTTTCCAATCACGATAGGCTAGAGGCTATCAACCTCAATAATGAGCACTTTGAACATCGTGGGCAAGCTAGATAGTGGTTGTTGGCAATGGGAAAAGGATAAACTCCTAACTTCAAAGGATCTTGTGATCGATACCAATGAAAAAAAGTTATGCATTTTGGAACTGAATCCTTGAGTATTGTGAGGAAAGCAACCATGGCTTGATCAAAAAAGGGGTGACTGCAATCAAGAAACGAGGGCATAGGATTAATGTAGGGGCTCAAGAATTCGGTGGTTGTCATGATCAAGTATCTTGAAGAATAGGAAGAGGTTCAAACAATGATGATATAATGGATTTGGCCCACAATCTCTATCAAGCTAAGTATAACAAAAAATGCAATTTTGTGAGACACAGGAATAAGTTCGGGAGGGAACAAAATGGAAAACCCAATTAACGCAGGTGGAATTTCAAAGAGAACAAAGGTAAGTGCTTCCTGGAGCATACTCATCTTCGTCAAATTTGGAAACGCTAGCAAATGAGGATGTTGCGATAGAGTCTCCAATTCATCCACAGGGCACCAAAGCATCTAAGAGAAAGGGTAAGGTGAAATCTAAAGCGTGTGGAGATACTCTGGATGAAAAGATTGGGACACTCAAATCTGAAACATCTAAAAAAACTAGATATGTTTGAGGACTTTAAGACCATGGAGGAAAGGAGATTGATATTATAGGAAAAGGTGGTAGAGATCAGAGAAATGGAAATAAAGATGCAAGTTATTCCTGCAGACACCTTCTTATGATTTGAAGAGCAACGTTATCTTCATGTTAAACTCGTAGAGAAAATCAAGGCAAAGTATGATTAATTTAGACATTTTTTAATGTAAGCGTCATTATATTCCTTACTTAAGTGTCACTACATTTTTTATTTAAGTGTCATTGTGTTTTTAATCTAAGTGTCATTGTATTCCTTACTTAAATGTCATTGCATTTTTAATTCAAGTGTCATTGTATTTTTAATTTAAATGTTAATTTTAATTTTAATTTATTTAATATTTTAATTATACAACGTTACAAAACTAGCCATTAACTCACTAGCGTTACAAAACTAACTTGTAAATATGGAGTACCAAGTCCTACACATTTGCTCACAACATCTTACATCCTCCTTTTACTTGAAGCCCTAAATCTCATCTGCACTCATTATCCCCTCTCAAAACTTTTTCATTCACAACCACCACCATAATACATACTACACATATGGCTGAAAACTCTAATATTCCCAATAACATGTCCTGGAAAGATTTGGTTGATGATATTATGTTCGGTAATTTAACCTGACTAAATGTCACATCTTCAAATGACTGGAAGGATTTTCTACTTGATGATTTAGACAAGCGCCAACTTGAACTCATTCTCCAAGCAACATGGGCAAAGTTCTTCTTCTAAAACTAGTCGGAGGATAGAGAGACAATGAAGTAGGGCATGAACGTCTTTTCAGGGACTATTTTGCACCTAGTCTAGTCTACCTTCTTGAGATATTCATGTGAAAATTTAGAATGAGAAGACATGTCTTCCTTCGCATTGTGGAATCCTTCTCAAATATTAATCCATATTTCCAACAAAGAGTTAATGCTCCAGGGAAGAAAGGCTTATCCCAGAGAAAAAATGCATAGTCGCCATGTGTATGTTGCATATGGAGTATCGCTGATGTTTTGATGATTATGTGTGAATAGGCAAACGCATTGCAATTGAGTGCTTAGAGAAGTTCATCGAAGATGTGATTTTGGCATTCTGAAATACTTATGAAAGCCGAACTCAAATGATGTTTAACGCTTACTACAAATGGGCAAGGATCGTGGCTTCCCTAGCATGATGGATAGTATTGACTTCATGCATTGGCAATGGAAAAACTATCCAAAAGCATGGAAAGTTATGTACCTATAATGGTTATTGTGGGGTTCCAACTATACTTGAAGTCGTGGCTTCATCGACCTCCTGGATATGTCATGCTTTTTTTGGAGTCGCGGGTTTAAACAATGACATCAATGTATTGAATCATTCACCGTGTTTGATAGAGTTTTAGATGGTTGTGCTCCTAAGGTAAATTACATTGTGAATGGTAACAATTACACTATAGGATACTACTTAACTAATGGTATATATCCTGAATGTGCAACATTAAAACAATCTCCCAACCACAAGGAGATAAGTGGAAGTTATTTGCAAAGTACCAAGAAGGCAATGAAAGGATATGGAGTGAGCATTTGGAGTGCTGAGGTTCTCTTTGCTATTATTCGTGGTCCAGCATGATCCAAGGAGAAGAGAAAGCTTGCCAACATTATGAGAGCATCCATCATATTGCATAACATGATTGTTGAAGATGAAAAAGACACGTATGCTGGAAACTTTGATAAGCTATTCTCTTATAAAAATGTGGACAATTGCATATCACAACGAAGTTAGCGAGGAAACTTTTTCTCTCTATGAAAGATATATCCAAAACAATATCCAACTTCGTAATAGACAAAAACATTGACCACTACAAGCAAACTTGGTTGAACATATATGGCAATTCCACAATGCCCATTAAATAGCTGATTGTAGTTCTTTAATGTTTAATTATGCACTATGGATGCGTTTGTAATGTAATTTTTAAATTAATGTAATGGTGGTGGTGTTGTTAATTATATGATATTTTCTCGATATTTAATTTTGAAGACTTAGTTTAGTTCCTAAATTAATTTAGTTTGAATTTTTTAATTTAACTTTCAAAAACTAAATGTATGAAAATTTTATATATAGTTTAATTTTTTAAAAAATACTCATTTTAATACAAATTATGAAGAAAATTTAAAATTTAAAATTTTGTTCAACGTCAAAATAAAATAGTATATTAAAAAATATTTATAAAAACTATTTGATGAAATATGTTAATATTTTTTCAATTTAAAAAATAGATCGAACCAAAATTAGGACTCAAATTGGAATCTTCTATTGAGAGAAGAGTTTCACTCGTATCCCACTTTTATATTTTATTATGTTTTTACTAGATAGTGTTGACATGACAAATAATTAATGGGGCCAAAAGTGGGATTTGAAATGAGACTCTGTTAGATATGCTCTAAGGACCATTTTGGATGCATGTCAAGTGTGTTAAAACAAAGATGCAGAGCATGCAAAAATAGTCATGATATTGCACTCTTTATTTGATGATGAATTCTATACATGATAATATATCAATCATTCACATTGTAATTTAAAATTATAAATGTATAGATATTATAACAACACTAGTTAATATCATATCATGTATATGATTCACTATAAACTCGAGTCCATTATAATATTTTCTTACCTACTCTTGGTTCTCTATGATACCTCCTTGCAAATCCCTTCTCTATCCCGCTTTAATTTTCTTAGCCATTTCTTCTTAGATATTCGAAGCTACGAGGTCATTATACAAGCCTCAGAGGATTAGTGACCCTTATATTGCCATCTAGTTCTTCGCTGTATATATATATATATATATATATATATATATATATATATATATATATATATATATATATATATATATATATATATATATATATATATATATATATATGTCTCTACTTCTATTTTGTTTCTCAATTTATTTCTAAAATACATGGGAGAGCCACCATTTAGCTCCGAAAGGATTACATCAATGACAAACTAGCCTTTTAAAAAAACTATATTCACCCGTGATTCTTGAAAATTCATCATGTTTGACAAATTCACCAAACGTTAACCGGTCTCTGTTTTCTTTAACAAAAGTAATTATTTTAGGTGTTATTTTGTTAAATATATGATCTTTTAAGAGCTAAAGTAGTAGTTCTACAATATCAATTTAACATAAAATAAGCTATTTTTTCAAAATCATAATATTTTTTGACTAAAGTAATGGTTCTATAGTGCAAATTTGACATAAAATATAAAATATAATCACTTTTATTAACAAAAATATATATCAATTCACCTTTGGGTAAATTTGTTAGAATCTTTTAAAGATATAGGCAAATATAATTCCTTTTGAGAGTTATTTTGTCAATAATGTAATCTTTTGATGGCCAAGATAGTAGTTCTCCCAAAATATATATAGTGCAACTTGTTGCTAGCTAGTGGCATAGTTATTTAGTCTACTTTTGTTCTATTGGAGTTGGACGATTCACCACCCTCAATTAATTATGTCACCCTCAATTAATTATGTCACTATTCTATTAGATGGGGTATTATATGTAGGAAAATGCTAGATAAACGGGAAATTGTTCAGAATGATTTGCATAATTGTTAGTCGTTTAATGAATTAGTAGGTCATGCCATTTTATTTCATTCAATAACTATTATGATTTCTATCAAAGATTTTATGAATATTTTTTAGATGTATAGCATTATTCTTATAAATAACATTGCTACTTTTGTTGACTCACACGGCTGAGGAATTAACCCACTCCAGAAGTGCTAGCGATCCTCAAATGAAATGCACGCACAAATCAAACAGATGACTTGGCTAGCTTCTTGAGCGCCAAATTAAAATGCTCAACTCAAGGCTCAATTGGATCACCACATCATTGACAAGGCTCGATTCGATTGTATATATGCATCGACTCCTTGCTAACCTTACCCTAAATAACTGTGTAACTGTGCCTGCAAACAGAATCTGCACTATGATCCTCAAAAGAAAAAGGTTTAGCCCAAAGCTACTTGAAAAAGTAGTGGGATCCAGCACCAGTGAAAGGCTGTAATGAAATATGCGTGAAGAAAACATGTCCTCCAGAAGGAACAAAAAAACTCTATCTCTATATTAGTGCATTGATAGGCATTCATGTGTGCGTAATATCAATCCATAGTTTTAAATTTTAGCATAATTTTTTAAACAGATATTTTTATTTTAAAATTAAACTGAAATTGTATTGGTGATTTTAAAGTGGGCTGTTGGTTATTGGAAATTTTTTACTGTATTATTCATCATTTTAATTTATATATATATGAATTCAGAATATCCATTGTCAAAAATTGTGACTAATCCATTCAAGATGTAAAACCTACATATGTAGATCTTGTATACCTCTACCACGAAGTCCTTTCCATACACACGTCAATAATTGAATCTTTTATGTATATATAGAAGAGAAATGATATTTGTACTCATAAAATGTGGGACATTGCAACTCATACACTATCTATCATTAAATGAGATATGAACACACCATCTACCATTGAATGGGATGTTGACATTACTTGAATGTGGTAGATATCCTATCTAATAGTGAATAAGGTGTGAGTCGACATGGTGTCCGTCTCATAAGACAAATAACACTACTCCAGAGAAATTACTTAGGCAGATGAAAGTAAAAGAAAACACTTGCTCTGATTTATTTATTAATTAACATATCAATTTTATAGATCATTATTATCTCCTACTTTCTATATTTTTAATATAATAACTAATTTGTTAATTAATAAATAAATATTTTATTTCCTAAGAACACCTAAGAATTTCTCCATTATTTTATATAAAAAAAGAGAGCAAGATAGAATTCACAAGAATAAAAAATGTAAATAATTTGTACTTATTGTACTAGACATGATGTCTCATGTCCTTGGCATGGTAACTCATGTCATTAGGTGCTCATCTATATATATATATATATATATATATATAACTTTGACAATTCATGTACCAAATGAATAATAACACTACAAACTTTGATGATTTATACATGGTGGTCCTATAGTCCGTGAATGCGCGGAATAATAAATTGAAATATGTGATTTTAAAGAAGAACGGACACTCCTGCTTGGATGTTTCTCAAGTTAATAAAAAATTATTAAACTAATATTTTTTTCCCCTGCGAATTATTGACTACGAAATAATTGCAAAGCAATATAGACAAAATAGAAAAGTTAAAGTAGAAAACGTGTCGATTAAGTTATTTATATGCTTCTAATTCTTTTTAAAAAAATGTAACACAGATATAATTTTTATAAAACAAGTAATAGTATGATTGAACAACAGTATTATAAACGTATATAATTTTTTTTTATCAATTTTTTATCTTACAAATAATTAATACTATTAATTAAACACACTTAACATTATTCTATATTTATCTATTCCCATCTAATTATAACTGAATCTTATTTTTCTCACACCTTAATTTTCATTTTACTTTTCTATATCCCTTTGCTATGCTTCAATCACCAACTCCGTTTCTCCTAATAGAAGTATTTTTTGGAAGAATTAAGTTAAAAAAAATTACTTTTGAAAGGATTAAGTTAAAAAGAATTTATTTATATTTGGTTTTGATATTTCATAAGTTCAAGAAAAGAGTTCTTGTTTGAAAATAATAAAATAAAATAACTTTTAGAAACACAATTACCAAAAATAAAAAAAATATAATTTTAAGATAAATAGTTGAAAGAGACTAAAATCTTGATTAATGAGAATAGATATGTAAAAGTAGGTTTCTAGAATAAGAATGAAAAGTATATTAGATCTTCTTCCACCAAAATTACTTTCCACCACTTTAAAATAATATCTATCTTAATAATTGAGTAGCCAAACATATTTAAAACTTCTCATTCTCATTTTAAGTAAATAGTGAAATGCTTTTGGACTAGCAAGCTTGCAAACCAAACAAGTACTAAAGAGTTGTACGTGTTCTCAATTAATGTAAATGAAATATTAATAAAAGAAAAAGTTAAATTACCAATCACTGAGAAAAGGTGGATCATGGGAGCAATATCTTTCTGGGTACTTTTCAGTCTTCTGGATTTTCACTCTGATTCTAAATTCTACATTTTTCCTAATATATTACAACTTTATTTCTCTTTAACATGAAACGACATATAAACCAGTATACATACAATGACCAAGCGGAATGTAATTATTTATTACAGGCCTCTACTTATCTAGTACATAAAGCATTCTTTTATCCGGCTTAAAAAGATTCCTACAATAGAAGGTTGAGTATAAGATTTCTGTCCATAGTGAAAATTGCAAAAATATAAATAGAAATATTGGTACACAAGCAAATGCTGAAATGAAACTAGGAACCAACTTGGAGCCATGGTAATAGTAATAGGTTATGAAGAAGGCACTTCCAAACGCTATCATCATGCTTGTTATGGAGAAGAATAGTGTTACTAGTCCACATACCAGCTTCAAGGGCAATGACTTATAAAAGTCATACTCAGCATAACGTGAGACAAGTATAGACAAGAAAATCAGTATTGAAGTTGATAAGACAAAGGCAACAGGCATCTGAGACTACAAATACTAGGAAAGATGTTTTTCCCAAGTAGTTTGGTTTTCCTATGCTATCACTACCAGGGTAAGGTTATTGCAAGCGCGAACACTCCTGTAGCAATCACGTTGAAATAAGCATACAATTCTCAGTAGTGCTTTTCATCCAAGACTCTCCTTTTCGCAACTCTTCATGATCTCTTGTGAATAATTCACCAGGTAAGCCCTTTGAATTTTTCATCTTTATGAATGATGGTGGCATTATCTTCTTCACCTCCTGCCATTTGAAATTGTTTGCAAGTTAAGTAAGTACAATGTCTAACTGCATGTACAACAATATCAATTTTTCATATATATTACTATTACTATTATTTTCTTTTTTTGATAAATGAAAGTTTAGGTGGATTCGATATCAATTATCCCATTAAGGCCAAGGCATGGCCCCTAAGCTCTTCAAGCACTTATAGAGATTCTTACATAATTAATCACAAATGGATGCCTCATAGCAGTTAGTGGAGGTTGAACCCATATCCTTGTGGATTCTCTATGACCACTTGCACCACTGGCCATTTGCTTTTCATATATATTATTATATAAGAGGCTCTGTGGCCTAAGATGTAAGGGGAATTCACGGTCCATATAGTTGGAATCACTCTAAAATAATGTTCAAAATGCACGTGTGAAAATACAAAGCCAAGAAATTAAGGGGTTATACTTATACCTCAAACCATAATAACTCAAAGCACATTTGGAAAGCTCAGAAACTAATTCAAGTCTGCTTGGTGGTGCTAATTGTGCAGCCAAGTGCAATAAAGTGTTCTTACTAATGCCATCTTCATATGTCACTATAATATCCTTTTGAGCTCCTATTTCATGTATGAGATTGTAGATGCTAGCATGACGATGCATAACAACTATATGAATTATACTCCAATTTCTCATGTCTACTTCCCATATCAAGGTAGGATAAGCACTACTAAGTTCTGACAAGAACCCGACATTGCCAACTTCTGCAGCAACAAATAGCAGTTGAGAAGGTTTGCTTATTATTTCGAGGATCTCTGATCTTGACTCTGTCTTGTGTAGAATCGTGTCCCAGAATATTAACAAGCTGAAGATCCACCCGTCGCTTCATGACTAGAATATTAACCTTGGTTACTTGGAATGAAAGACACATGTAAATGAAAAATGAATCTGAATTGTTATTTCAACAGTGCCTTGATTTTCCTTATAAATGGTGAATATATATAAGGATTTACCAGGTTTGATTTTCAGTAAACGATGTTCTAGACTTTGACAACAAGAATCCAAAGGCTTTTGAGCCAAGAGATGCAGAGCCGTCTCATCATGCTCAATATCCCTTGCAAAGGCAAGCATTGGCCTTTCTTTAGCAATTTGTAAGGCTAAGCCTTCAAAATGTTGAGATAAATGTTAGAAATTCAAGTGTGAATTCTAATTAAACATGTGAGCAAAGGAAATTTTACAATAACAAAGGACCAAGCAGGCAAGGACTTTATAAAGGAATGGAGCCAATAGTCAACAAACATATGGTGTTGGATTGAGACAAGATGTTGACTCACCATTATTGCTCTCCTTTTAAGTCAGTTATTGCAAATCTCATTTTGGTCCACTGATTTCCAACAATCAATATCTTTGTCACCTTTTTTTAGTATATATATTATTAAAGCAAGGTGTTATATATCAAATTATTAATGTCCCTCTGCCTAAAAGATAGTCATAACATGATTTTGGAACTTTCAAGATTAAGTGGTTTAGAGTTCAATTTTTGTCATTTCTCATTTGTCTAAATGATTCAAACTTCAAGCCCCAAAAAGGCATTTATGTGAAGGGATATGTCAGATATAGAATCATTTATGTATCTCTACCTAACAACATAAACATTTTGAAAAGATTGTTCAGGACAAAAAATACTTTAAACTATCTCCATCTCCATTAATAGCAAAACATACCGTAGTTGCCAGTTTTGATACAAGTGAAGAACAATAGCTCCCAGTCCTGATCTTCGAATACTAGTTTGGTCCATTCATATAGATGCTGAGCCATTTCACATCTTCCTTGCAATGCAGCAAACTGAATAGGGGTAACTCCACCTCCACCCCTAATCATTGGCAGGTATTGATTTCTTTTCTGCATTGACTTGACAACTGGCATGTTCCCAGCTGCAGCAGCAAAGCAAAAGGCAGTGTTGCCTTTGAGATCTTGCAATGCTATGTGATCATCGTCTAGCAATCCAAGAAGTTCCTGCACAAAGTGAACATGGGTTTCACTTGCACTTGCACCCGCTGCAACATGTAGCACAGTACCCAACCCCCTTGTTATAGCCGCATGTTTCAGCCTATCATCTTTATCTAAGATGAGCTTGGTTGCTGGCCAATTCCCTTCCAGTGCAAGCTTGTGAAGAGGCACACATAGTTTGAGGAAATTGTCCATCGCTTCTCCTGAAATAAAGCTAAAATATTACACGTATGTTTCAACTTTAAGAGGAGTTTAAAAGCAAAGTCAGGTATTAACTTATACACACATGAATTTTTTAATTTATACACATTTCATACACTGCATGAATATGCAATAGTTTCTTATATCTCTCGACATAATCTTCTTAAGATGTGTTTAACTTACACCTTTCAAATAACAGGTATGAGAATCAATTATTATCGTTGATGTGACACAGCATGATTGAATAATAGTGTAAACAATTTCTACAGTATCAGTGCATATGTGTGTGTGTGTAGAGGATGAATCAAGTAAAAAGAGTGAATTATTGTGAGAGTAAAATAGAATACCGAACTTGTTTCCGCTAGAAAATCAAGGTTAGGATGATTATATTGATTGGAATTGGCCACTGTGAGAGGTGGTTTGGGAGTTGTCAAGTTCAGATCAGCAACGGTCATTTCTCTGTCAAAGCCAAGAAATTTTCAAATGGCGTACAAAATTTAGTACGATCACATGAGGAAAAAATCTCCTTATAATTTTTACTGAAGTACTTTATAATATACTATTCACCTAAATTAGTTGAGAAACTAGGCTAAGACAAAGGAGAATAAATCCACAGTAAGATTCGCTAGCAATTATCAAATTTTTGAATTCAGCATGAAACAATTCTTACTTATCAAGCTCGTCCCACATTTGTTTGGCTGTTTTGCACTTTGAAATCTTTTGGAAAGTCTCTGGATTCATAGCACAATATAAGCTATTCTTTGCTTTCGAATCTTGCTCCATATTCTTCATGTCTTCATCATCAAATTCATCTTCGGATTTTTCCACTTCTTGACCCTCTACTAGTTTCTTTGGAATATTTGGTCCATTTTTAATCACGACCCAAAGTTTGAAGTCCACGCACTGTATAAATATCTTCATGTGTTCCTTCCATTGAATGTAATTTGTACCATCAAAGTATTGTGGCCTCAAGATAGATTGTCCTTCCATAATGGTTGCTGCATTCATCAGGTTTTCAACCTTTGAATCGGTAAACTTCTTTTCTCTCAAGTTGCTAGGCTATGAAGTATTGATTTTGAGAGACAACTGGTGGTAGTATTCTCTGCCTCCATATCATTAAAGGTATTCATAAGTATCTAATAATTCCAATAAATTTTTAAAAATATCAAAGGAGCGTAAATAAAAAAAGGTAGGATCACAGAATGATATGCATGATAAGTACTCAGCAAAGCAAAAAAAGAACCAAAATCTACCTAATGAAGCTCAAGATGAACCATTTAAGGCACTCACGAGAAGGGAAGTAGCAACAATCACAAGGCATTTAACAGATTATAGAAATCATACACGATGACCCTTTAAGTGGAATAAAGATATTGACCAAAATGTATAAACATCCTAACATTATTGTGAAAAATTAAGCTAAAGAAAATGGAAGAACCTTGGCAATAGATAAGGCTTGGATATTCATCATCATGCATGGAGAGAGTTCAATCATCAGTTTGGAATAAAATTTGGATCCTAGTTCATCCACTAATTAATTAAAGACCACATTTTCACTCCAATCGGTGTTTTACAACGAGCCTGATGAAGTAATGTACTAAAATTGTTTTAAATTAATAAGGTTGTATATATCTCTGGATTAACATATTTTATTTATTTATTTATTAAATAAGTTATTAACCAATGGCTTAGTTACGTTTTACATTCTTATAAATATGGGTTGTTTTAATTTTAGTTCCTAAATTTTTTTTATTGACTTTGGTCTCTCTTTTCTTTTTTGTAATGTTATGCTTTTGGTCCATGTCATTGAAATTTAAAACCTATAAATATTTTAAAATATGTATTTAGCCTTTACAAATATTAAAATTTTATTTTTTTGTTCTTATAAATATTTAAAAAATTTTGTTTCGATCCTTATAAACATCATCATTTAACAGTAAAAGTTAATAGTAGGAACAAAAAATATAATATTAAAAAATAGAATTAAAAGCTATTTTTTAAAAGGAATTAAAATAAAAAACTATATTTATAAAAATTAAAAACTCATTTAAACCATAACTAAATAACTTTTGAAATATTATACACTTAATTAGTGATTTTCCACGTAAGATAAAATAATGTAAGTTCATGGCCTAATTTTTTTTTCACAAACAAACCTATTACAAATAAGGCAACAGCAGAGCCTGATATATAAATTATATTATATATATATATGTATATATTTAATTTTAATATATTTATAATATAAAAAAATTAAATATTTATTTAATCATGTAATGTTATATCAGTAGATATAATTAATTAATTCCCACCCAATTACTTAAAAAATTATGCAAAAAAATAGAGATATAATTGAATAATAATGTAAAATTTTTTGACATTAGTATATCAAAATTCTAAGTAGTGGATTTTTTTAAAAAGTTAATTTATAACCACTACTAAAAACTTACCTATTACCTGAGGATTTTGCTACGGATTTTTGTTAAAAATTAAAGGTACAGGTTTCATGTGGATTTTGTTGGAAAAACCGCAAGTAATATGCTCGTTGATAATTGGTTGCGGATTTTGAATTTGCAAGTAATTAGCGCAGATTATTTCACAAGAAATACGGAAAATCCGCAACTAATTTCGTGGGAAGGTGTATGGGTGAAAGGAATTTTGCTTATTTTGCAAATTTATTAACGATAAATATTTGCAGAAATTCGCAAATAGTTTACCAGAAAATCCTTAAATTAAATTGTCAGCAAAATTCACAAGTAATTTTCGCAACAAAGTTGTAGGTAACTAAATCCATAGCAAAACTTGTAGGTAATCCCAATTCAATTTCGCAAGTAATTGTAGGTAATATTCCTATCAAAATCGCATCTAATTAGCCCAGCAAAATTTGCATGTAATTTAATTTGCAACAAATCCACAAGTTGCATGGTCTTCCAAAATCTAGATTTGCAGGTAATAGCAAAGGTAATTTTCACAACAAAATTGATTTTACAAGTAATTTTGCATGTATATTTCATAGTAAATTTTGCAAGTAATGCACCTTTCAAAACTTGATTCTAAGTAATTTTGCATGTAAGTTCAGCAAAATTGGTAAATAATAAATTTTACAACAAATTTTGCAAGAAATAGAACCAAAATTTAATTAAATTCATAGCAAATTTTGCAACTAAGCATTTCTAATATAACTTTCATAGGAAATTAAATTTGCAACCAAATTGAACAAATTTAATAGTTGTTCGTTAAATTTATTTCTGGCCCATACTTGTCAATATATATATATAATCTATTTCTAATAACTTTTAAATAAACAAAATGTCTAATTCAACAATGAAACATAAATTTTCTCATATTATAATAACTTCAATGTAATGCATTGCTCAAATTAAATAAAAATTCATAAGTCATCTATCATCATATATGATTAAGTACTAAGATCGATAAATATAAAGCAAAATAATAGTTCTAATAAATGGCAGCTATACATTAGAGCCTTCAGATGATGTACTACCCTCATTCTCTTCATCACTTGAATTATTTTGATAATGGGATATAAGCTTTGAATGATAAGAACTTGCTTCATAGCCTAATTTCTTCATCAATATATTCAATTTATTTCTTGTTTCATATAACTCCTCCTTCATGTCTTCTTTCTCCTGCCTCTCTTGTTCCAATTGAGCTTGTAAGGAAGCATTGAATGAATGAATGAATGAACTTCTTATCTTTTCCTCAATCTCTCCACACATCATAATGTGAACCGAAGACACAGATTCAAAGAGACCTTGGCTTGCTCAAAGAATGGCCTTGAGGATTCCATATTCTCAAAGAATTGCTCAGAAAAAATGGAGCAAAGAAGGGAAGTAAAAGATTGAGAAAAAAACAAAAAAAGAGGAGAGAACCCGTTTAGTTTATGAGATAAAAGTTCAATTCTTGGTTGGCAACTTTGATCAAACAGGTGGGGAGCAAGTACTAAATAACTAGCAAATAAAGATGTTCCTTCATAAACCAAGAATCCAAAAAACCATATTCCACCTCAGGTAGATTCCCTATGCTGCTATCAAATACTGTTAACAAAGCCCTACATTTTTAATTAGCTTCGTTTATCTACACATGAACGATTAGGCCAATCGATTTGTAGATAACATAAATATCAAAAGCTCATCGAATCAAATCAATAAGCAAATAGATAAGTGTCTGCTTAGAAATGCAATGTCCAATTAGCCAACCCCACCCAAGATTGAGTGCTAGCTAAAGGGAAAGAAAAATCAGACGAGAAGAAAGTTAACTACTTTCATCTAAGTTTAATTTCTATGAATATAAGTTTAATTTCCATCAAATTTGATAATTATTTGATTGAAGTAGCTATACGTATAGTTAAAGTATATCAAAATAATTTGAGAATTGAACATGTACTGCTCATTGTCTCAGGGGTCTCAAAGCGAAGCACACATATCCCCCATTACTAGAAATGGATTTGACGAGCCTAGGCATGATGGTTCTGAGGAATCCCTTTTCATCTTCGGTCTCATCGTCACGAGGCAAGTCAAGTCCAATGCTGAAAAGTGATGAGATGAGATGAGGCTGCTGGTACTTGAAGAACAAAGTTTGAATACGACTATAGTTAGTACCATAAGTGGAAGTGTGGAACCAAAACCATATCTTCTCCGCTGAGAGAGAAGCCAGGTTTCAAATCGGTCACTGTCCAAAGCAGTTTCAAATCGCTGAGTAAGAGAAGCCAGGAAAGCAAAGTCAGGAAATCAGAGCACTTGGAGTCAACAATCGATCATTGTTCAGCGGTGGCTGCTTGGCGTCAAAAGGAAAGGGTAGATGAGGAAAGGATTCGGTGGTGGCCGCTTGGCATCAATAGGAAAGCGGACATGAGGATAGCAGTATCAGTGGTAACGCCTTAATCCTAATCAACAAAATGATAGGTTAGCGCATAGTATCTGGGATGATCTTGGGCTAGTAATGAGAGGGCGCGCAGTATCAGGGACAATCTCGGGCAAAACAACAAATTAAAGAGGGAAACTTTTTATTTTTATTTTTATTTTTACGAATTTTTAAGGGGAAAATTTAATTGTTTGTTGGGAAACCTCCAACATAAAATCCTCTTATTTTTAATTTTATATATTTTTATTTAAAAAATCGATTGTCATTACTCAATTTACTAAATTGGATGAAATATCAAGATTTAACATTTTAAAATTTAAATTTAAGGATATAATATGAAATTATTTTAAGGGTGTGTTTGCTTGGAGAGTAAAATTGAAGGTAAAATTTACCAAAATAAGTTTCATATGTAAAATAACACATATAACTCATCTAAATAATTTTTAATTTCATTTCCTCGTCAATAAACACACTCTAAACTTCTAATTTACCATTTATTTTATTATTATTTTAGACAATGGACTAATTATTTGTTATTCAATTTTTTGTTTCAAATAGCTAAATTAATAAATTAAAAATTGAAAATATGAAAATAAAATACATTATAATAAAAAAATTGATAATTATATAAATAATCTGTTTAATACGGTAGTGAAATTAATTAATGGTAATTAATTCTCACATATTCATTTAAAAAAATTAAGTGGCTTTTAATTTAATCATGATTGCACTAATATAAATCTAATAATCAACATTTAATTTTCTCATTCTCACAATTGACCACCTCAATCACAACTCTCCCTCAAATTAATTATTTAAATATTTCCTAATTTTTTATTATATACACATATTTACTTTAGGCATATGTTAGGCTATGAAGACGTACTTGACCAGTAAGTATATAAAAGTTTCGGTAGTTATATGTTCAACAATTATAGTTATATATATATATATATATATATATGAGTTAATGCTTATTTTAGTTTAGTAACTCCTCGTGAGTCATTTTAATCACTAACTTTTAAAATAAGTCAAATTAGTTTCTCATATTATAAAATGTGAGTCAAGTTAATCCTTCATTCCACTTTTATTTAACATTTTATCAATTAACTAATGATATTTAAAGTTAAATAATACCTTATCATATCATGTGTCATTTGAAGTAGAATAAAGTTTAAAATAACTTATTTAGTTCTAAAATTACAAAAAATGAGTCATTTTATTATTTAAAATAAATTTTTAAATGACTCAATTTCTATTAATTTTTAACATAAAAATAAGTCATTTTAAATTTTATTTTATTTCAGATGACATATAGTATATCAATGTATCACTTAATATTACCTATAATTATTTAATTGATAGAATATTAAATTAGAGTGGATTGAAGGACTAATATGACTCATATTTTGTAATGTAAAAGACTAATTTGACTCATTTTAAAAGTAAGAGACTAAAATAAATCACAAATATAAAGTAAGGAAGTAAAATGAACATTACTTCTCTATATATTAAACACCAATTTTAGATTCAATAACTAATTGGCTTCCTTATTAAAACAAAATGAATCACTTAAATCAAAATCAATTTGATTTCACTTAATCAATTTTAATTTTGTTTTAATTGATTTTGTTTAAAATCATAATCAATTCTTTATTAGTATATTATTGCATTTTTTATTTGTTAATCTTCAAGAGTAATTATATTATAATACCACAATCTTAAAGAGAAATACAATAATATATTAGCAAAACATGGAACACATGGAGCTCGGGTTCGAACCCTTAACCTCAACTTAAAAAGAAGTGCACAAACCAATTGAACAACAAAATTACATGTATTGTATTGTTACACATAAATCCATTATAACTTATGAAGATTTTCTTGAATTCTATGCAATTAATATTCTTTCCAAAAGTTAGAGCTACATTTATAGGAAATAAGTAGCAGCAAAATCTATAAAAAAAAAATCTGCAACTAAATTCATAAGAAAAGAATTCACAAGAAAGTTTGTAACAATTCAACTGTGCAACAAACTCCACAAATAAAATCACAGGTATGGGATTTGGGAAAATGTGCAGCAAAAATTTGTAACTAAATTCACATGAAATATTCACAAGAAAATCCGCAAAAACCCAAAGCCAGAGCAAAATCCGCAACGTAATTTTGTAGATAAATTCGTAGGAAAAATATTTGCAAGAAAATTCGCAACACTAATCTCCAACTAAGTTCGCACGAAGAATTTGCAAGAGAAGTAAGCAACCAAAATCCACAGCAAAATTTTGCAAATAATTTTGTAGTAAACAAATTCGCAAGACAATTCAGGCGATAAACCAACAAAATTTGCAACAATTTGATGCAAGAAAAGTTACATGAACCAAAATTTGCAGTAATATTCAGCAAAATGTTGCAACAAACTTCGTAGGGCAAAAATCTGTAGGATGGTTCACGCAAACAAATTTTGCAGCAAAATTCATAGCAAAAATCCATAGCTAATTTCACAGGAAACAATGTGTAAGAAAATCTCCATGAAAGTAATTTTTCACAGCAAAATATATAGCAAAAATCCGCAACAAAATTCACAAATATAGGTTTCTTCGAATTTCAGCTGGGAAAATGACTTTGAACGAGCATATTGTCTTTTTACCTAAAATTACCTAGAAAATATTTCCTATGAAAAAATCACAGCAAACATTCGCATATAAATTTTTTCTACCTTGTGGAGGGAAAGTTCTTGCAGATTTCAGAATCCGTGGGAAAATATCACCTGGTTTGCTCAACACAGGAAATTCGCAACAAAATTCATAGATATTACCAAATAAAATTTGCAAGAAAATTTTGCAGGTATTTTGTATATTTTTAGTAGTGAACTAATATGGCGCAATGACCTTCATCCGTGGCCTCTAGTTAAACAAGCAAGAAAAGGAAATTTTATTCACCAATTCAAGCATATATACGTTATAAAACCCTCAATGAAAAAAAAAAAATTGTAATGGACAAAACTAAGCGCCCTAGGTACACAGGGGAACCCTGCCGACAGGTAAGGTTTAGTTTTCGAAGTTATTGAAGGGTTCTCTGGAAGAATAAGAGAGTGAGAGGAGGAGGAAAAAAAAAAGAAACAAAAGGAAAGACGATGTGTTGAGTATTCTTACAATAATTAATGATATAACCGAAATAATTAAACTTTATAAATACTTGACTATTCTCCTTGACCAAACTATTCATATATTAATTTTTACCGTTGCTATTATCAATGTTATTAATTCTACATGCTATTATCCATGTTACTAGCAATTTTAAACAATATAAGATAGTTTTTATAAGTTAACAGTGTATTAAGAATCAAACTATAAAAACTTAATATAAATATGGGATAAATACATTTATTCCCTGAATTTTAGGTCATATACAATTTATATTATAACTTTTAAAATATACATTTAATATGTAAACTTAAAACTATGCAAAATCCATCAATATAATTTTAACAATTAATGTAGGTAAGATTTATATGTACTTAACCCTATGATATTTTTAATTTGTATAAGGTCGCAGTTTGTTATAATATTATGTACAATTAATATTTATTAATTTTTTTATTGTGTGCAAGGTAAACCTTATGACTTAAAGTTTTGTCCTGTTTGAAAAGTAAAATATTTTTTACACAGTTTGAAAAATTAAAAATGTTGTAATACATATTTTAAAAATTAAGGATATAAATTACACAATACTTAAAATTTAGGGGTAAAATATATTTAATCCCTTTATATATTGTAAAAATAAACATATTTTAAGAAGCACTTTTTTACTATTTCTTATTTGATAAGAGAATAATATAAAAGAAAAATTTATACTCATAAATGTTTTTTTAATTAAATGATTAAAACTTTTAATATTCAAATGATATATATTATAAAAAAACACATTTACCCAAAAAAAAAAATCCAGATTTTAATATGCTACTTTATCGTACATGGCATGAAAAAACTAGCTGTTATATAAATACGGATTTTTTTCTTTAAATCTAAAGTACTGTCTTCACGTGGGCTATGGGAGTGGTGGAACCCATACAAATGAATGGTTATTATATTTTTGGAGGCCACGAGTAGTATATAAGAACTTCCCCATAATTAAATCTACCTACTGAACAAGCATAGTGTTAGAATAAGAGGAAAGTAGTGTATATATATATATATATTTATTATGAACCTCTTATTATTAATTATTAGATTAAATCATATAATAAAAATAATAATTATTTAATAATTAATAATAAGAGATTTATGATAGATCCTAAAATTTGAGATTCACTTTATAATTTGTCCATATTTTTATGATATACTTATAATATAGGAAAATTAAGTGATAAATATGGAGAAATAAAAAATTAAAATATATCTACTGTCTTACTTATCTCTTACCTATGTTGCATAAAAATATTTTGTACAAATTATTTTTCCGCTGGAACCAAAAAAAAAAGGGTGAGGTGCACGTATCAAAATGGAGGCATCGGGACGTTCAGCCCGATAGAATAATTAACAACGAAATGCAAGAGAGGGTCCACTTCCTACTTTACTTTTCGTTTTCCTTACACAAATACTTTTGCTTGTTAATTTGCGACTAAGATTTCAACTCAATAAATGAATACCTGAAAAATAATAAAGTTTTTTCTGGGTCCGACCTGAAAACAAAGTTCGAACGTACGACAGCCTTTTCTATTACCCTCTCGCGTTCACATAGGCCACCAATAATTTCATAAGTAGGGCCTGAGGCAGAAAAATAAATAAATAAATAAGATAAAATGTTTCAAAATTGTATGGGAACGTACTTAAATTTTCATCCAACTGAAGGGATTCTTGATCGAAGTAAATTAGAAGACAGAAAAAAAAAGGAAGTTGAAACAAAGTGCAGGTTAGAATTTCATACCACGACTAAGACTAAACCTAATCTTGAACACGTCTCCAATTGAGTATAACAGGCCCGATGGGCCTAAGGACCATTTTGGATGCATGCTAAGGGTGTTAAAACAAACAAGGGATTAGCCGCTTAGGCAGCCTTTCACCTTAAAAATATTAGTCATTGCAATAGATCAAATAAAGAATACAAAGAAGCCTCATCACATAAAGAGAAAAAAAAAAAAAGAAGCCTAATCACAACTCTACAAGTCCTAACAAGTTGATAATAGTTGGATAATGGGTTCAAATCGACTATATATATAAAAACCTGGTGGCCAATGGCTTGTCCCCTTAGACTCCATGCCTAAAAGATTAGTCATTGTTACCAATGGTTGATACCCTAGGAAATAAAAGAAAAAAAAAAGCCAAAGAAGCCTCATTGGAACAACTTTTTCTTGGTCCTTTTCAATCTAGCAGATTTTCACGCAATTTTAAATTCTACACTTTTCCTAATACATCACAACTTTATTTCTCAAATATGAAATGATATATTACAAGCAACTAGTATATATACAACTTTGACCAGAAAGTGCTTATTTGTTACATCACCTTTACTTATCTAGTACATAAAGAATTCTTTTACCTGGCTTAAAAAGATTTTTACAAAAGTGGGTTGAGTACATGATCTCAGACCATAGTGAAAATCAGAAATATAAATGAGAATATTGGCACACAGGCAAATGTTGCAATGAAACCAGGGACCAACTTCAAGCCATGGTAATAGATTATGAAGAAGGCACTTGCAAATGCTATCATCATGCTTGTTATGGAGAAGAATAGTGTTAGCAGTCCACATATCAGCTTCAAGGGCAGTGATTGATGAAAGTCATGCTCAGCAAAACGTGAGACAAGAATAGACAAGAATATTAATATTGCCTGCGATGAGACAAATGCGGCGGCATCTAAACTGCAAATACCAAGAACATTGTTTTTCCCAAGTAGTTTGGTTTTCCTATGCTATCAGCCCACCTGGTAAGGTCATTGCAGCAGACAACACTCCTGTAGCAATCACAGTTGAAATAAGCATACAATTCTTAGCAGTGCCTTTCATCCAAGACTCTCCATTTTCGAACTGCGTGGTCCTTTGTGAATAACTCATGAGCAGTTAAGTCGTCTGAATTTTTCATCTTTATGAATGATGGTGGTATTATCTTCTTCACCTCCTGTCATATGCAATGTTTAAGTACAATGCCAAAACATTAATTCTCAATGATTACAGTTTAGAATTGCATGTGAACAACATGATATTAATTTTTTTTCATAACTTGGATATTACAAAGGAGTGGCCAAATACACGAGACTCCAACTTGGTGGGGTCTGGGAGATAAAGGTTACGTTGGCCAAATAAAGCCAACAATCTCCTTTGGTCTCAGCTGAGAGATTCAAACCCATGATCTTGCTTATACCACTTGTTGAATCAAGTATTTATCTCATTAAGCTAAAAGATATAATTGTTAGTAAATGTGCAACTTTATTTCCTTAAAGTTTCTTAAACCGTATTTAGTTTGCAAGAGCTGCACCCATTAGAGGTGCCATGGAGCTGGATTTTAAACCCATGGAATCCTAAATATGACACTAACCAAATAAAGCCAACACGATAGATGTACGTACCCTTACCCTATTTGCAGAAATCCTATCTAGGATCTGAAATGGTGACCTTCGTGTTATTAGGCAACAACCTTCCTGTTACCTGATTCACCATCTCATAACTCAAATATTATATGTGTGAAAATTCAAAGCCAAAAAATTAAGGGGTTATACCTCAAACCATTGTAACTCAAAGCACATTTGGAAAGCTCCAAAACTAATTCAAGTCTGCTTGGTGGTGCTAATTTTGCAGCCAAGTGTAGTAAAGTGTTATTGTCAATCTCATTATGATATGTCACTATAATATCCTTTAAGCTCTGATTTCATGTATGAGATTGTAGATGCTAGCATGACGATTCATAACAGCTATGTGAATTATCCTCGATTTCTCTCATTGGACTCCCATATCAAGCTTGGATAAGCACTAATAAGCTCAAATAAGACTCAACATTTCCAACTTCTAGCAACAAATAGCAGTTGAAAAGGTTTGTTTATGATTTCTATGATCTCCACTTTTGAATTTGCTGTGGAGAGAATCGTGGTCCAGAGAAACTTAACAAGTTGAAGATCCACCCGTTGCTTCATGCCTAGAATACAAACTTTCATTACTTGAAATGAAAGACACAACTATATTTTTATAATAGACAAATAAAATTTCAATTGTGCCTTAATTTCCCAAATAAATGGTGAATAAATAATGATTTACCGGGTTGGTTTGGATATCACAATGATGCTCTGGACTTTGACTACAAGAATCCAAAGGCTTTTGAGCCAAGAGATGCAAAGCTGTCTCATATACATGATCACTGTCTCTTGCAGAAGCCAACACTGGCCTATCTATTGCCATTTTCAATGCTAAGGCTACAAATATTGCGATAAATGTTAGAAATTCAAGCATCAATTATAATTAGACAAGAGAGTAAAGGAAGTTTCGCAGGGCTTTATATGGAAATAGACCCATATCCTTACAGACAGAATAACTACTTTGATCTTGGATTGAGACATGATGTTCACCCACCATTGTTTTTGTCCTTTTAAGTCAATTATTACAAACCTCTGTTTTGGCACCCCCCTCTAATTTCTAACAATCAATATATTTGTCTCTTTTCCTTTTATTAAAACAAAATACTTTAAAACATCTCTACCTCCATTAATATAAGAAAAATGCTAAATAACAAAAGAATTTGTTAGAATTTGTATGTAAACAATGCGTCATAATTATTAACTTTCCGATAAATTGGTGTCATACCATTTTATTTCATCCCAAAATCACCATGAATTCTGTTACAAATTTTGTATATATTTATCTGGATATGCAGCAATATTGTCAATACAATACATACCATAGTTACCAGTGTTGATGCAAGTGAAGAACAATCGTTGCCAATCCAGATCTTTGAATTCTTGTTTGGTTAAATCATACAGATGGTGAGCCATTTCATATCTTCCTTGCAATGCAGCAAACTGAATAGGGGTAGCTCCACCTCCACCCCTAATTATTGGCAGGAATAGATCTTTTTCCAGCATTAACTTAACAATTGGCATGTTCCCAGCTGCAGCAGCAAAGCAAAAGGCAGTGTTGCCTTTGTGGTCTTTCAATGTATGTGATTAATGTGTAACACTCCTAGCAGCTCCTGCATAAAGTGAACATGGGATTTACTTGAACCTGCACCTGCTGCAACATGCAACACTGTACCCAAACCCCTTGTTATAGCTGCAAGCTTCATCCTATCATCTGTATCTAAGATGAGCTTGGCTGCTGGCCAATTCCCTTCCAATGCAAACTTGTGAAGGGGCACACATCGTTTGAAGAAATCGTTCATTGCTTCTCCTGACATAAAGCTAAAATATATCACATGTTTTCGAATGCTATTATTTGAACTCATTTCACTTGAGAAATTATGTCTATTTAAAAATGATAAAAAAAAACATATTTAAAACAAACAACTTATGAATGATAAACAAGAGATAAGTCGACACGATATTTCAGGTAAAATGGTAAAGTAAGTACATCTAACATTTCTTGTTGTTTTAACTTTTACATGGTCAGAAAGTACGTATGCTCATTTTTTATACTAACTTAGGGAGTAAATATAGGGGGTAAATTTTCATAGATAAGTTTCATGTGTACATGTAGTCTATTTATAAAAATTTATGTCCTATTTTTATCCTCCAATCAAACATATCTAAAAAGTAATTCTATGAAAAGTTATTTAATTATTAAGACAAATTTTAATATAAGTTTGAGAGAAAGAGAAAGAGAGATAAGAGGCGAACTTGTTTCTTCCATGAAATCAAGGTTAGGAAATTCATGTTGATGTGAATTGGCCCGTGTGAGATCTGTTTGTGGACTTGTCGAGCTCTCATCATCAATTGTATTTTCGCTGTCAAAGCCAATGAATTTGCAAAATGGCATGCAAAATTTAGTATGCACACATGAGAAATAAATCTCCTTATAATCTAAAATAAAGTAATTTATAATGTGCTATTTATAGTACAAACTAGGCTAACAGAAAGGAGAATAAATTCATACTCAAATTAGATTAGCTAGCAATACTCAAGATTTAGAAACTTGAATGCTTGAAACGATTCTTAACCTTTCAAGCTCATCCCATATTTGTTTGGCTGTTTGGCAATTCAAAATCCTTTCAAAAGCATCTGGGTTCATAGCACAATATAAGATATTCTTTGCTTTTGAATCTTGCCCCACATTCTTCATGTCTTCATCATCAAATTCATCTTCGGATTTTTCCACTTCTTGACCCTCTACTAGTTTCTTTGGAATTTTTGGGCCATTTTTAATAACGACCCAAAGTTTGAAGTCGACGGACTGTATAAATATCTTCATATGTTCCTTCCATTGAATGTAATTTGTACCATCAAAGTATGGTGGCCTCAAGATAGATTGTCCCTCCATAATGGTTATCTAGTTTTTAACCACTGAATTGGTAAAGTTCTCTGTTAGACCCAACTGCGGGTAGCTAGTATTCTCGTTGCCTTCATCCCTTTAAAGGTATGCATAGGTATCTAATAATTCCAATGAAATTTTAAAATATAAGAATTAGTATCACAGTTCCTATTAAGGTGTAAGCAATGTAAACTTAATTCTCATTAATGAATGTAAAGTACTGTTACAAGGGTGTTGGTTGTCTTTATATATACATGGGTGAATGAGGAATTAAAGGAGTAACTAACTGAAGTAAGTAACTAATTAATCATTAATGAAATTGAAGTAAGCAACTAACTAATCATTAATGAAGTAATTGTTTTACACATATCTCAATACTCCCCTCAAGTTGCAGCATAAATGTTGAGGATGCACAACTTAGTCATTAGATTCCTGGATTGAGCTCTGCAATAGGCTTGGGAAGAGATTCACAAGTTGATACTTTGTGGGAACATGAATTAGCTTTATTAATCAGAATTGACTTTCTCTCTTATAAAGTGAAGTCAATTTCCACGTGTTTTGATCATTTGTGGAAGGCAGATTGCTGGAGAGGTGGATGGCGGTCATGTTGTCACAAAACATCCTTGTAGAGTCAACCTCAACTGGAAAAATTTTGAAGTTTTGTTAACCATGTGACTTCACTTGTGGCATTTTCTAAAGCTCTATATTCAGCTTTAGCGAAGCTTGAGAGACTATGGGTTGTTTCTTGCTTTTATAGCAAATTAGCAATTCCCAAGAAAAACACAATATCCCAAGGTTGACCTTCAACTGTCAAGACAATTTGCCTAATCAACATCAACATATGCTATAAGGGATAGGGTGGAGTGACAAAGGAAGAGCAATCCTAACAGGTGAGGATTTAAGATATTTAAGTAAGTGATGGAGTGCATCAAGGTGAGGTTGTCACGCTGTGACATGTATTGTGCTAATTTAGTTACTGAGAAGGTAATGCCAGGCCTAGAGATAGTTAAATACATGAGCCTACCTATGAGCCTCCTATAGAAAGAAAGGTCATCCAGGAGTTCACCATCTCCTGCACTTAGCTTTGGATTTGGGTCCATTGAAGAGTCCTGGTTTGCTAGATATAAAGCTTGTATCTTCAAGCAAGGATATCACCTAATATTTCCTTTGTGAAAGGTAGATGCCTTTGTTTGATCTTGCTAGTTCAAGTCCAAGAAAATACTCGATATCACCTAATACTTTGAGTTTGAAAAGAGCTTGTAGTTTCTATTATCCTGCTTGAATAACTTAACTAGGGCTGGCCACAATGATGTCATCAACATATACTAAGAGGTAAGTAATTTTATCAACCAAGCCAAATGAGAAGAGGGAATAATCACTCTTTGATTGGGTAAATCCATGATTAAGAAGATTTGATGAGAACTTATGAAACCATTGTCTTGACACTTGCGAAGGCTATAGACGGACTTTGTTAGCTTACATACTAGTCCCTTCCCTTACTTGGATGTCCTAATGGTAGATCCATATAGACTTATTCAAATAAGTCCCTATTAAGAAAAGTATTGTTTATATCAAGTTGAAGCAGTTCCAATTCTAGCAGGCAAGAGATAAAAGGACTCTAATAGTAGTGAGTTTAGCTATAGGAGAGAAGGTATCTTGAAAATCAACTCAAGCTTATTGTGTGTATCCCTTAGCAACTAGGCGAGCTTTATATCTATCCAAGGGTCCATCAGGCTATATTTGACTTTATAAACCCATTTGCAACCAATGGTGTGCTTGTTGACTAACTCCCATGTGTGATTGTCTTCCAAAGTCTTTAGTTCTTTATCCATAGCCTACCTCCACTTAGGGGCTTTGAACTTGGTGATAGTATATTGGTTCTGGAATGGTGTTAATCTGACATATAATTTGAGAATATGAGGGGATAGCTCTAATTGACATAATTGGTGATAGGATAGGTAACTTCATAGTTGTAAATGTGGTGGTGGCCTAGAAGGTCTTGTGGATCTTCTTAGAACAGGTTTAAGGATGGGTTCATTTCTAGTGTAGGTAGTGTTTGAAATTTAGGTTCAATGTTTTGGGTAGAAGCTTTAGAAGGGTTGGGGTTAAAGGCTCAGTTTGGGTTTTAATTAGGAGTATGCAGGTTATTATTTGTTGAGGAGTGGTAAAAAATTAATGTGGTTTGGGGTGGCTGTGGGGGATGGTTTAGATTTGAAGGTAAAGGTAGTGATTTAAGGATGACAACATGAGCAAAGAGGTTTGTATTTTGAGTGGCTAGAAGAATTTTCAAAGGGAATTACATTCTCATGGAAAGTAAAGTCTTGGGAGATCATGAATTGTTTGGTTTTCAAGTTTATAGTTTGTATTCTTTGTATCCAATAGGATATCCAACAAAGATAGTGGGGAGCTTTTGCAGAAAACTTGCTTTTATGTAATGGAGTGGTGGCTACATATGCAAGACGCCAAAGACTTTAAGTTGAGAGTAGTTAGTAGGCTTCCCATATAGTAATTCATATGGGGTTTTGGACTTTAGAAGTGGACTAGGAGTCCTGTTAATGAGGGAAACGCTATGGAAATACATTCTCCCTAGAAAGAGATTAGCACTTTTGATTGGAAGTACAAGGCTCTTGCTACATTCAGCAAGTGTTGGTGTTTCCTTTCCACCACAGCATTTTGTTGTGGCCTAGGAAAATTGATGAAGAACACCTTTGGCCTAGGAAATTAGTAATAGCCAATTCCCTTGCATTGTCTAATATTAACTTTTTGATTTTAACCTGAAATTGAGTTTCAACAAAACGCGCATCAAAGCATTAGCTGCATTTGATTTGTTTGATAAAAGGTATATCCAGAGAAAAGTACAATCATCTACTATGCTCAAGAAATACTTCTTTCCATTATATGTAGGTACATGATAGGGTCCCCAAATGTCACAATGAATGAGATCAAATAGGGAACTAGACGTGTTATTATTGCAAATGAAAGATAGCCTACGAATCTTGCTAAGGGACATATAGAACAATGTGAATCATCATGAGTTTTTGTTGAACAAAGGGTGGCAGAAAGGCTATGTAAAGTTTATTCAAGATGTGTCCTAATCTATCTAAAGTGCCAAAGATCATGTGAATTGAAATTGAGATGACTAATGCTGTCAGAAACATAATTGGTTGTGCTTTATGTGGTGTTGTGTTGCTAAAACACATATAAACCTTCTTGTAGTCTACCCTTCCTAATCACCTTCAATGAAGCTAGGTTCTGAATAAAAAATATGAGGGTAAGATAGTTACATACAAATTAGAGAATTTTAATAGTGCAAGAACAGATAAAAGGTTTACATGAAACTGTGGAATATAAAGAACATTATGAAGTACAAGGTCATTAGCCAACACCAACCAATGCAAGTAGAACATGAGTTGAATCAGGTAATTGACACAGTGACTGGATAAAGGTTTAACATGAGAAAAAAGGGACATAGAACATGCTACATGTGACATTGCTCCACTATCAAGGATCCAAGAATCATAAGTAAAATTGAATTTTGATGTGGAAGCATTAAAGATATTATTACTATCCATTGAAGGCTGAGCATGCTAATATTGTAGAAGACTCAACAATTGTTGGATTTGAGAAGGTGTTAACTAAGCAGACATAGCAACATCTGATACAATAGGTCCTATATCAGCAACATGATTGGTAGAATTTAATGTCTTGCCACGGCCTCTGCCATAACCAGGAGGTAACTATGTATGCAATAGCACTTTCCGATTGTGTGTCCAAGCAAATTGCAATAATTGCATTTTGGGAGATCTTTCTTTCCATTTTTGCCTTTGTTATCAGTTGGAGGTCTTGGAGAAGAATTGTTAACATGAAAGGCAATTTGTGCTCGAGTGATCGAAGAAGAGGAACCAATAATCCCTGTTTCTCTTCTTGAGTAACCAAAGCAAGGACTTTAGAGATTGAAGGGAGGGGCTCAATGAGCAAGATCTGTCCCCCTTATTTGTGGAAAATAGTCATCCAAAACCATGAGAAAGCAATAAACATATTCAGCTTGCATGAAATTTTGCAAAGGGCAATTTGCTTCAGAGTTTCAAGCCTAGCTTGGACGATAAGCATTCAGTTCTTCTGAAAGAATCTTGATATTTGTGAAGTACTGTGACACAGTCATGGTGCCCTATCTGAGAGTCAACAATTCATGCTTTAATTCAAAAATGTGAAGGCCATTACCATGTTCGAATCGTTCTTGTAGGTCTCTCCAAAGTTCAGGGGCTGAATCAACATAAACCAAAAAATTTGCGATTTCTTTGGATATTGAGTTTAGTATCCAAGAAATGCTGACGTCATTCATGCATTGCCACAACTCAAACAAGATTGGATATTGAACCTGATTAGGACGAGGGGTGGAACCATTCACAAAACCAAATTTGCGCTTGCCGTTGAGGGCTCTCTGCATAGCGCGGCTCCATGAATAGTAGTTTTCCTTAGTTAGGGGCTGAGAAACAAGTGCCAAACTGGGTTGATTAGCATGTTGAAGAACATAGGGATTAGTGGTGTTTGCCATGGGAGGAAAGTTGCGTGAATGTGGAGGAGGAAGAAGGAGATAGTTGCGGAAGGAGTCAAACACAGAGAATGATGTCTTCTGATACCATATTAAGGTGTAAGCACTGTACACTGAATTCGCATTAATGAATGTAAAGTACTATTACAAGGGTGTTGGTTGTCTTTATATATACGTGGGTGAATGAGGGATTAAAGGAGTAACTAACTAATCATTAATGAAACTGAAGTCAGTAAGTAACTAATCATTAATGAAGAAACTGTTTTACATATATCTCAATAGTTCCATCATTTTTTTTTTAAAAAAAAAGAATTAGTATCGCAGAATGATATATGAATATGATATGCAAAAATGATTATAAGCTCTCAGCAAAGAAAACGGAGAACCAAATCTACCTAATGAAGTTCAAGATGAACCATTCATGGCACTCACGTGGATCGGAGCGAAGTAGCAACAATCATAAGGCATTCAATAATAGACTTTTTTTGGTGTACATTCAATAATAGACTATAGAATTCATAGTGCACAGTGATCCTTTAACTGGAATAAAAAAATTGACTGAAAAGTATGAACAAAACATTATATTCTTGTAAAAAACTAAGCTAAAGAACATAGAAGAAGCTTTGCAAAAGATAAGCGTGGAATCATCATCATGCATGGAGAGTTCAATTAGTTTCAAATAAAGTTTGGATCCTAGTTCATCCACTAATTAAAGAGCACAATTTCATACTACATATTTCCAGCAGTTCTAAATATGTTTTTCCATTACTTTCATTTTAGCAATTCTAAACGATGTAATCATGTAAAATAGTTTTTATAAGTCAACAGTATCTATTATTAAGAATTTCCAGGGATTAATTTATATGATTTAAAATTGACAAAAAATTACTTTGCATTTTTTTGGTAAGGTTTACATTATTTGAAAATAAGAAGCAATTTTTGCAATTTTATTGTTTCATATATAAGAAGACACATATAAATAAAATAAATTTTATTTAAATGTTTCTTTTGAATGATGAAAGCTTTTAAAATTTAAAAATGACATAGGAAGTGGCTATTGAAACTCATTTTTGTCTAGTGTTCTCCCACTCAACAATATTATGAACTAATTTCTCTATAATATCCTTTCTATCTTTGGTGCTTTAATTGTCTTTTATACAAGACATTAAATTAAATATTGAATAAAAATTATTTTAAATATGAGACATATTTATCATAACGGTGAAATTAATTTCTTTTTGGAGGGGGGGGCTAATACATTTAGTTAAATTTTATTTAATTAATCTAAAATACTCTTCTTCCTTTCTTTAATTTATAAATTTATTATTTTAAATTATTTTCATTATAACTTCTCTTTTTAACCCTCAAAAGTCTTTTATTTTTTTTTCTCTCCTAAAATACTCTGCTAAATTTTTAATATCACTTTTAGTTTTACTTAAATGCTTTAAGTGATTAATAAATTAATGAAATAATTTAGATGCAACCTATATTTATCATCATGATAATAAAAATAGTTTAGAGAGTGAACTTAGTCTTTATTGTACATGTTTTTTAAGATATGTAAAAAAATTTGATGAACTTTTTACTAATATTTTAAATTTTAATTCAAATTAAAAGAATAGTTTTTAATAACCTTAACATATGAATTCATCATTTTTTAAGAATTATTTAAAAAACTTGAAATTATGTGAAATTCATATTTAATGTTTAAGTTTATATTAATAAGTAAATTTATAAATTTACAAAAAAACAAACCTTTCGTTGTCACAAAAACGTAAAAAAATGAGAGTGATAGTAAAAAATTAAAATATTTTCAAGAATTTAAATAAAATTAGAAATTATAATGAAAATAACTTTAAATAATTAATTTGATGAAGGAAAAAATAAATATTTGTATAAATTAAATAACTTTAATTAGTTATATAAGATTGATAATAGACACATAGTAATAATAGACTCTTCTTAAAGGTTCAAAAAATATTAAATTTTAATAGAAATATGTGAAGAAAAGATTAAATTTAGTCTCTAAACTATTTTAACTGTTATTATAATAGTAGATATATGTTACATCTAAATGTTTATTTTTATTTTAAAAAAATTACTTTAACGTATTATATAAAAATTATGAAGTTGAAGATTTTTCATAATATTAATTGCCAAAGATAGAAAAAAAATGCATTATATAAAAATTTATCCTTATAAAATAATGTAGAATAAATTGATCTTTTTAAGAAAATTAAAGAAATACATTTTATTGTCCTTTATAATTAAAAATATAGGAGAAATTAGTTCCTTCTCAATATTTTGATTGACTTATTTGTTTTATTTATATTTTTATTAAGGATTAATTAAAACTATTTTACAAATCATCATAAATTATCTTAAAATTTTTTAAAAAATATTGAGAATGGACTAATTAACTTGACATATATTCTTAATTATGAGGAACATAAAGTATATTTTTACTATTCAGAAACTAATGTTTGGCATAATATTTTTGCAGCACTAAATTAAAAGTTGGCTCATAGAAAAATTAATTAATGAAATTACAGAGTGAAAGTGGCAATAAATAATAAAAAATGGCTATTGATGACACGTGTCATTAAAAAAATGTACCCAAAAAAATCTAATTGTTATTAGACTACTTGTTGCGCATGCGGATAGGATGGATAACTAAAAAGGCAGTTCTTATATAAATAGGAATGCTTATTTATCGAAAGTAGACTGAATTCATCAGATGACGTGGCTGTGTGAGTGGTGAAACCCATATTAATCAAATGAATGGTTATTATCTTTTTCTAGAGGTTATGATGGACCTTTATCTTTAGATCTATTGTATATCTCTTATTATTAGTTATTAAATTAAATTATTCAATAAAAATAATAATTACCTAATGATTAATGATCAAGAGTTAATAATGAACTTCAAAATTTGAGTTCCATCTTATAATTTGTCCATAAGTAGAAGATAAGAACTCCCCATAATTTATCTAAGATTTACCTACTGAAGCAGCCTAGTGCTTGAATAAGTAACAACCAAGTGCAAGAAAGGGTCTACTTCATGGACACAGTCACATGCCAGGATATATGCCTAGCTTACTCCTCAGTTTTTCTCTACTTCTGTACAACTACTCCTAACTTGCGATACTAAAATTTCGTCATCCTAGTAAATTAGAAAATTAAATTTCAAGAGGCATACCTGAAAATATATATATTTTTTAGTCCGACCTGAAAACAAAGTTTGAACGACAGCCTTTTCTAGTACCCTTGCCTGCACAATGATGACCAATAATTTCATTAAGTAGAGTTTGAGGCAAAAGAGAAAAGATAAAAGGTTTGCTTTAAGAAAATCGATTTTTTTTTTGTTATGTTCTCAATTTTTTTTTATGATTTCAATGACTAAACAATAAAATTTTAAAAAAATTGATTTTTCAGTTTTTTTAATTTTAACTAACTTTTATTATTTTCTTCATAAAATCCTTAAGAACAAAAAAACAAGTTGGAAACAAAAACTAAAACAAAAACTAAACCCTTTTATTTCAAAGTAAGGGAACTTAAATTTTCATAAAACTGTTGGATTCTTGATCGAGGTATAGTAGAACAAAGACATTGAGGCGAGTTTAAAGGGAGTTCATATAACTGTTGACCATAAAATTTAAAAGGGAGTTCATAGAAGTAAAAAGAAGACCGGAAAAAAAAGGAAGCTTGAAACAAAGTGCAGACTAAAAGTTCATACCACAATTAAGAGGTGGAAAAAGAAGAATTTAGCATATAGCATATATATAATAGAGGAAGGACAGAAGTTTATACCCAAAAAAATGGAAGGAGAGAAGAAGGGATTATAGAAAGAATAGAGAGTCATGCACGTAGAAGGTTCACCTCATGCCACTATATAAAAGGAATTGAGGGGTTGCTTTATATATTCTTTGCTTGTGCCGTGGCTATGGATATCGCACTCTCCCAAACATAAGACAGCTCAAACGCAGCACATACACTTCTTTGAGTTCCTGCCAATATGCAGCCTTTACAATTGTAATGGGGAAGACTTTGGCCGGCCGTCAATTCAACAAAGAGTCTAAAAGCAATGAATCCGTACAAGAGAAATACTATTCTTAGTCAGTTTAAAATAATTAGTCAACTACGTACATACTCAAGTCGGTCGATCCCTTGAGTATTTGATAGACTATTAATATAAGAGCGAGAAACTTAGAAATATACAAAAAGAAATAAAAACCTACAAATACTAAACCTCCCTTGAACAAGTCATTGTAAGTATGTGGTATCGTGATTTTCATAATAAACATCCATCCCCAATCATGTAATAAGAACAGATCTTTCTTTTTCTAAGCAGATAAGTTGAGCGATTCTTTCATATTAAACTTTTATATGATTTTGTTATTATGGGTGATATACCCTCCCTTATCGTATAATCAATAGTGAAAAGTAAAAAATCAACATGAAAAAAAAAAATTCACATATTCCACACACCCTGGCTTTTGCTTATTGGCCGGGGACATGCTGGGCCATTAAAGAAGTACAATTCCTTGGCATCATCTACTTTATAATTAAGTTACAACTTTAACACACAATTCGTGGTTCCTTCGGGGATATCCGACAAAAAACCTGGGCAAATAATCGTGTAAGAAAGATGATAATTTTGACGATTCGTACAAGAGGTTTAAGAGTGATGGACCCCTTTTTATGGTATTCAAAAAGCATTTGTGTTACTTTAATGCGCACGCCACAACTGGGAGAGGCCTTGGTGAAGACTATGGTCCGTCAACGATATAGTCCAAGTGAAATATGTGACTGTAAAGTAATACGAAGATCAACCAGAAAAAAATTAAAAAAAATACGAAGACTCTTTTTTGGCTATTTTCTGAGTCAATAAAACAATTATTGAATTAATATCTCTATGAAATAATTCCAAAGCAATATGTAGACCAAATAGAAAAGTTATAGTGGAAAATTTCGATTTAGTTATTTATATATTTGTAATAATTTTTTAACAAAAATATAATTTTACTCGACATTTGCTCTAAGTATAACACTAATATGAGAAAATTCTAACAAAATATTCTCATTTTTAACCAAGATTAATTAATCCAAAATGCTAACAAATAATAATAATAAAAAAACAACTTTAACTCACACATATAGTCTCAACTTTTTTTTATCACCACTTTTTCTCCCGACCTTTGTTCTCTCTTATTTTTGGTGCTTTGTTTTTTCAATAATTAAAAATTACCCAACAAACATCATAGAATAATGTATAAGTTCATCTAGCCTTCAAACATCAACGCCGATATGAAACCCAACAAACAACATCCAAAAATCTACCAAGTTAACATTGGTGCTATATAATGCATACATAATGTATCTAGTCAAAGAATAATACAATTCAGTTTTTTGGGTCATTTTCAGTCTACTAGATTTTCTCTCCAACTTCTACGATTTTGCTAACATATAACTCTTGTTCTTTAATATAAAATGATTTATTATAACTTTGACCAAGCAGAACATGATTCTTCATTACAACAACTGTACTTCTCTAGTACATAAAGCATTTTTTTACCTGGTTTAAAAAGATTCCTACAATGGTAGGTTGAGTATAAGATTTTTGTCCATAGTGAAAATTGCATAAATATAAATAGAAATATTGGTACACAGGCGAACACCGAAACAAAACTAGGAACCCACCTGGAGCCATGGTAACAGTAATAGGTTATGAAGAAGGCACTTCCAAAGGCTATCATTATGCTTGTAATGGAGAAGAATAGCGTTACCAGTCCATAAATCAGCTTCAAGGGCAGTGACTTATAAAAGTCATACTTGGCATAATGTGAAACAAGAATAGACAAGAATATTAGTATTATAGATTGTAAAGATAAATGCAGCTGCATTTGTGATTGCAAATACTAGGAACGATGTTTTTCCCAAGTAGTTTGGTTTTCCTGTACTATAGCCACATAATAAGGTTATTGCAATAGAGAACACTCTTGTAGCAATCACAATTGAAATAAGCATGCAATTTTTAGGCTTTTCATCTAGTTCCGTCTTTTTCGCAACTCTATATGTTCTCTTGTGAATAATTCACGGCTTAAGCCCTTTGAATTTTTCATCTTTATGAATGATGGTTGCATTATCTTCTTCACCTCCTGTCATATGAAATTGTTTGCAAGTAGTAGACTCTAAATTGCATGTACAACAAGATATCAATTTTTTTCATATATGTTATTATTATTATTATTATTTTGATAAACGAAAGTTAAGTGACTTGGTGCCGATATCCCATCAAGGGTCAAGGCACAACTCTTGGGCTTCTAGGTTATAAGGGTCCTTATGCGATTGCCACAATGAATGTCTCACAGTACTCTGGGAGTTGAACCCACATCCTTATGTGTTATGGGCAACCCTATAACCACTTGCGCACTCTTTTTTTTATATATAATTAAAAGTGCATGACTCTCAAAGAGAGAAGCAAGAGTACATCAATCAATGATAAAATCATCAACAAGATGAAAAATGCAAAAGACATTACAAAGATAAGCCCCAAATAACAAAAGATAAAGGAACCAAAAGCAAACCAAATAGCAAACAACAATATTTTAAAAGACCAACACCCCTTAATGAGGAGAGCTTCGGGTTTTAGCCAAGGCCTTAAAAACACCATTTTCATTGGCGGAGGATAGTCCAAGGCACTTCCCTAGCTCCAAGTAGATCGAGCTTCATGCAAGTCACCAAGGTAATAAAACCATCTTCCACCTTGTTAGGCGCACAAAGATTGTGTTTCTTGGATGATTCTTGTGGTTTTTTCTTGCAGTAGACCCCACATTACCTTTGTTCCTCTTACTCTTAGATTTCTTCCTCCCCTCTTTTTCAAGCTCATTCAACACATTGTCTTCCACAAAGTACTTAGAAAAATCCACACACAGTTGGAAATCATGTTCCAAACCATCCTCAAGAGTGACATGCCTAATGGATAAGGAGCCAAGTGTTGCTCTTGCACCACTCTTCATTTGTCTTTCATATATATTATTATATATAAGAGGATCTGTGACCTTAGATGCAGGGATTCGTGATCCCATATTTGGAATGACTCTAAAACAATGTCCAAAATGTACGTGTGTAAAAATAAAAAGCCAAGAAATTAAGGGGTTATACTTATACCTCAAACCATAATAACTCCAAGCACATTTGGAAAGCTCCAAAAACTAATTCAAGTTGCTTGGTGGTGCTAATTTTCACCAAGTGCAATAAAGCTTTATTGTCAATCCTATTATGATATGTCACTATAATATCCTTTTGAGCTCCTATTTCATGTATGAGATTGTAGATGCTAGCATGACGATTAGTGACAGCTATGTGAATTATATTTCGATTTCTTTCGTCTTGACTCCATATCAAGTTTGGATGATACTAATAAGCTCTGACAAGAACCCAAAATTACCAACTTCTCCAGCAACAAATAGCAGTTGAAAAGGTTTGCTTATGATTTTGAGGATCACTGATCTTGAATCTATCTTATGGAGAATCGTCCCCAAAGAAAATTAACAAGTTGAAGATCCACCCTTTGCTTCATGACTAGAATACAAATTTTGGTTACTTGAAATGAAAGACACATGTAAATGAGCAATGTATCTGTATTGTTATAATAGACAAATAAAATTTCAAGGTGCCTTGATTTTCCTTATAATTCGTGAATATATATATATATATATAAGGATTTAGCAGGGTTGATTTTCGGGAAATGATGTTCTGGACTTGGACAATAAGAATCCAAAGGCTTTTGAGCCAAGAGATGCAGAGCGTCTTATCATGCTCTATGTCCCTTGCAAAGGCCAGCATTGGCCTTTCTTTAGCAATTTGTAAGGCTAAGCCTTCAACATGTTGAGATAAATGTCAGAAATTCAAGTGTGAATTATAATTAGACATGTGAGTAAATGAAATTTTACGATAACAAAGATCCAAGCAGGCAAGGACTTTATAAAGGAATAGAGCCATTAGTCAACAAACATACGGTGTTGGATTGAGACAAGATGTTGACTCACCATTATTGCTCTCGTTTTAAGTTGGTTATTGCAAATCTCAATTTTGGCCTATTGATTTCCAACAATCAATATCTTTGTCACTATTTTTTTTTTACATATTATTAAAGCATAATGTTATATATCAAATTATTCATGTGCCTCTACCTAAAAGATAGTTCATAACATGACTTCAGAATTTTCATAATCAAGTGGTTTAAAGTTCAATATTTGTTATTTCTCATTTTTCTAAATGGTTTACACTTCAAGCCATAAAAAGGCATTTGTGTGAAGGGATATGTCATATATAAAACTATTTAAATATCTCTATCTAACAACTTAAACCTTTTTGGAGACCTGGTTAGCAATACATACCATAGTTGCTGATGTTGATACAAGCGAGGAACAATAGCTCCAAGTCCTAATCTCAATACTGGTTTAGTCAATTCGTAGATACCAAGCCATTTCACATCTTCCTTGCAATGCAGCAAATTGAATAGGGGTAACTCCACCTCCACCTCTAATCTTTTGCTTGGTATGATTTTCTTTCAGCATTAACTTAACAACTGGCATGTTCCCAGCAGGAGCAAAGCACAAGCAGGTGTTGCCCTTGAGATCTTGCAATGCTACGTGATCATCGTCTAGTAATCCAAGAGTTCCTGCACAAAGTCAACATGGGCTTCACTTGCACTTGCTCTTGCGCGTAAGAAAATATGTCTCATGTGACATTAAACATGTGTCTTATTTTATTAATTTAATAAATAAATAATAAAATAAATAAAGGGAAAGTTATTAGGGTGGTTATCAACTTGATGGAAGTTGGTTTTCTGAGTTTTATATTCAACTTGTCCTATTCCTACCAATTAAGTCTCTTATCATTTTTTCCATCACTAATCAAAGAAGAGAGTAAGGAGAAGGTCAAGGAATATAAATCTTGTTTGGACAATTTTCAATCTTCTCAATTTATCTTTTCTCCACCTTCATTATGGATCAAGGTATGTTATTGGACTCCATAAATTATTATATGTAAGAATCATGAATTTCAATATTCTTTTATTGTGATATAATGATAGTTTCTGAATTAAGGACTTTAGAAACTATAACTTACATGTGGTATCAGAGAGCCAGATTGTGAAATTTGTGATTCTCCATGATTATTGTTTCCCAATTTATGATTTTTTGAGATTGGGAATTTTTTAATATTTTCGCTGCTTTATTGGGTTAAAGAGGATTGCAATAACCGTTACGTCGTAACATCTGTTACGCAAGTTTCAAATAAAGTTGCAAGATTCTCAAAAGATGATAAAATGAAGTCTTGCATGAGTATTATAATCACTGTTACAAAATGACATTTGCAAGTTCACTGTATGTTCAACTTTGACGTGACATTTGCATGTGTTTTAAAATGTTATTTGTTTTAACATTAACGTGATTTTGTTTCACTATTACGAATGTTTTCAAAATCAAGTTGCGAGTTTTTTGAAATCAATCTTTTTGTGAAATCATAATAAACGTGAAAGCATGAAATGTTTGAATTTGGAATTATTGTATGTGAGATTTGTTAATCACCAAAGTGATCAAATCTGAAAGTTGTTTGATAATTCCAAATTCATGATATTTTATTTCAATTACTCATATAATAGATGCTAAATTATGATTATTTGTATATGAGTAAATTGAAGTTCATTGTTATAAGGCATTTAAGGATCACCCAAAGGTTGATTAATTGTTCTTATAATTATTGAACATGATTGTTGATAGTGTAAGTGCACTGTTAGTTTTATTTATATATCCAAAGATAATAAATATTTCTAGTTAGTGCATGTATTATTTCCAAATAATGTTTAAATTTATTAGCATCATTATGTTAATTGTATGTTGATGTATCACCTAAAGGAGAGCATTGATATACATTGAATGTTTAAGTACTTGTTATTGAATCTATATAGTATGTTATTTTATGACTCAAAGCATTAATGTTAAGCATGTGTTAATTGTAGTAACTTGTCCCTATATCATTACATTCGCATGCTACGTCTTCCAATTTTTAATGGGCTGAATTTTTCTGATTAGTGTGAACAAGTCCAATTCCACCTTGGTGTATTGGATCTTGATTTAGCACTGCAAGTTGAGAAACCTGTTGCTATTACTGATGATAGAAGCAATAAGGAGAAAGCCCATTATAAAGCTTAGGAAAGTTCAAAGACTAAGTTTGATGTTTATGCGAATGAGCATAGCAAGCAACATCAAATTGCCTTCCCAAACTGAAAGTGCTAAAGAATTTATGAAATTTGTGGAAGAGCGCTCCCAACCTGCTAATAAGTCTCTCCTGGGACATTAATGACTACTTTAACCACCATGAAGTTTGATGGTTCTTGTAGTATGCATGAGCATGTCATTGAAATGATAAACATTGCAGCAAGACTTAAGTCATTGGGAATGGTAGTGGATGAAAATTTCCTTGTAAAGTCATTTTGAACTCATTATCGTCTGAGTATGGTCCTTTCCAAATAAACTACAACACCATGAAGGATAAATGGAATGTGCACGACTTCAGTATGTTAGTTCAGAGGAAACCAGCCTTAAGAATAGGAAACCACTCCATTCATTATATGAACCATCAAGGAGCTGGAAAGAAAGTTGAAAAGAAACATGGAAAGGGAAAGGGGCCATTAAAGATTGCTGAGCCCTCTTTCAAGATCCAAGAAAGAATCAAAGAACAAATATCATTTCGTGGGAAATTCTGGACACTTCAGAATGATTGCCCAAAGAGGAAAGCTTGGTTTAAAAGAAAGGTAATAAGCTTTATGCTTATGTATGTTTAAAATCAAATTTAATGAGTTCCCCATAATACATGGTGGAATGATTCTAGATGTACAACTCATGTTTCTAATATGATGCAGGGATTCCTTACAACCCGAACCATAAGCCAAAATGAAAAGTTTGTCTACATGGGCAATGGAAGAAAGTTCCAGTGGAAGTTGTTCAGGACTTATCGTTTAATCCTAGACATGGACATCATTTAGATTTGTTTGAAACCTTTTATGTACCTAGTATTTCTAGAAATTTGGTTTCTTTATCTAAACTTGGTGTAACTGGATACTCTTTTAAGTTTGGTAATGGTTGTTTTAGTTTGTTTAAGCATACCTATATGATTGGATCTGGTGTACTTTGTGATGGTTTATATAAATTGAAATTAGACAGTTTGTATGCTGAAATACTTATGACCCTGCATCATAATGTTGGCACTAAACGTAGTTTGGTGAATGACGTCTGCACTTGTGGCATAAACGATTAGGTCACATTTCCAAAGAAAGAATGGAAAGGTTGATAAAGAATGACATCCTTCCAAGATTTGGATTTCACTGACCTTAATATTTGTGTGGATTGTATCAAAGGAAAACAAACAAAACATACAAAGAAAGGAGCCACAAGAAGTACCCATCTTCTTGAAATTATACACATTGACATTTGTGGGCCATTTAATGTAAATTCTTTCAATAAAGAAAAATACTTCATCACCTTTATTGATGATTATTCACGTTATGGTTATGTCTTATTGCTGCATGATAAATCTCAAGCAGTTAATGCCTTGGAAATTTATGTGAATGAAGTTGAAAGGAGTTAGACAAAAAGGTGAAAATTGTAAGTCTGATAGAGGTGGTGAATATTTTGGAAGATATGATGAAACTGGACAACACCCAGGTCCATTTGCTAAATTCCTAGAAAAGCGTGGCATATGTGCTCAATACACAATGCCAGGTACACCAGAACAAAATGGTGTATCAGAAAGACATAACAAAACATTAATGGAAATGGTTAGGAGCATGATGAGTAATGCATCTTACCCTATCATTATGGATGTATGCCTTAAAACTGCTATGTATTTATTAACGGGGTTCCAAGTAAGGCAGTTCCAAAAACTCCTTTTGAGTTATGGACTGGTAGGAAACCTAGTTTAAGGCACCTGCATGTTGGGGATGCCAGGCAGAAATAAGAGTTTATAATCCACAAGAAAAGAAATTGGATGCAAGAACAATAAGATGGAAATTTCATTGGTTATCCAGAAAAATCTAAAGGGTATAGATTTTATTGTCCTACCCATAGTACAAGAATTGTTGAAATTGGAAATGCTCAGATCATTGAAAATGGTGAGACCTGGGAGTGAAGCTTCACAAAATGTGGAGATTAAGGAAATTAGAGTACAAGTTTCTCTTCCTTGTGCTTCTAGTTCTAGACTTGTTGTTCCTCATGTTGTTGAACCGCATAACAATCAAGAAGAACAACAAGTTCTTGATCCCATGGTTAACAATGAGCCAATAATAGAACAACCAGGAAATAGCATTAAGAAGGTCTCAAAGAGAAAGGATATCTATTTCGATGATTATGTGGTTTATCTGCATGAGTTAGAAAATGACTTAAGTGTTGATGATGATCCAGTTTCTTTTTCCCAAGCCATGGATTGTGATAATGCTGATAAATGGTTAGACGCCATGAAAGATGAGCTTAAATCAATGGAACATAATGGTGTATGGGACCTTGTGGAATTACCTGAAGGGTGCAAGAGAGTTGGGTGTAAATAGGTCTTTAAGACTAAATGCGACTCTCATGGTAACCTTGAACGCTACAAGGCACGTCTTGTTGCCAAAGGTTTTACTCAGAAAGATGGCATTGATTATAAGGAGACATTCTCACTAGTTTCCAAGAAAGATTCTTTGAGGATTATCATGGCTTTGGTAGCTCATTATGACTTAAACTCATCGAATGGATATAAAGACTGCCTTTCTAAATGGGAATTTAGAGGAAGATGTTTATATGGATCAACCAATGGGGTTTTCAGCAAGGGCAAAGAACACATGGTGTGTAAACTTAAGAAATCAATATACGGACTCAACAAGCTTCTCGTCAATGGTATCTCAAGTTTAATGATATTTTCATGTCCTTTGGATTTAAGGAAAATGCTTTAATCGGTGTATATATCTAAAGATTCATGGGAGTAAGTTCATAATTTTGGTCCGTATGTTGATGACATCTTGCTTGCATCTAATGACCTTGGTCTATTAAGTGAGACTAAGAAGTTTCTCTCTAATAGCTTTGAAATGAAAGATATGGGTGAGGCAAGTTATGTGATTGGAATAGAAATATTTCAGGATAGATCATAGGACTATTAGGCTTGTCTCAAAAGGCATATATCAATAAAGTCTTAGAGAGATTCAGAATGGAAAAGTGGTTAGTGTCACCCGTTCCAATTCAAAAAGGAGACAAATTTAGTCTCATGCAATGTCCAAAGAATGATTTGGAACGGAACAGATGGAAGAAATTCCGTATGCATCTGTTGTTGGGAGTTTGATGTATGCTCAAACATGTACTCGGCCAGATATCAACTTTGCTGTTGGTATGCTTGGCAGATATCAAAGTAACCCTGGATTGGATTATTGGAAAGCTTGCAAGAAAGTCTTAAGATATCTGCAAGGGACGAAAGATCACATGTTTACTTATAGGAGATCTGATCATCTTGAGGTGATTGGATATTAGATTTTAATTTGCCTTGTGTAGATATAAGAAAGTTCACATTTGGCTATTTGTATCTTTTAGCCGAAGGAGCAATATCATGGAAGAGTGCGAAGCGTTGGATCATTGCTGCTTCCACCATGGAAGTTGAATTTGTGGCATGCTTTGAGGCCATGGTTCAAGCTAAGTGGTGAGAAACTTTATTTCAGGGCTTGGAATAGTCGACAGTATTGCTAGGCCGCTGAAAATTTATTGTGATAATTCTCCACAGTCTTCTTCTTAAAACGACAAGTATTCTAAGGGTGCTAAACATATGGAATTGAAATATTTTGCCGTTAAAGAAGAAGTACAAAAACATAGAGTGTCAATAGAACACATTAGCACCGACCTTATGGTTATTGATCCATTAACAAAAGGGTTGCCATCCAAAACATTAAGTGCACATGTTGAAAGAATGGGCATTGTTGCTAAATAGGCATTATTGTATATATTATGATGTTGTTTGTGTTTTATGTATTTTGACACTCTGAGCTCATGAATAGATGTTTTTGTGTTACATGTTTCCAAGTTTGTATACATGATAGAATCGGAATAATGATAATAGGTTTTGTGTTTGATGAAGACATTATTGTTGGACCAATTATATTATGTGCTTCCCACTTATAGGTCATGTTAAGTATGAGACTAACCTTGTGGTACATGGAAGGAACTATGCCGGTTAAATGACGTACAACCGTCATGACTCATTTTAGTTTTATTCTTGATCATGATGAATGATGTAGCAAGTGTAATTGCTTAATGCGCATTATGATAGTTATATTTGTTAAACCATAAGGTGAAATAATGATACATGAACCAAGTGGGAGAATGTAAGAAAATATGTCTCATGTGGCATTAAACATGTCTTATTTTATTGGTTTAATAAATAAATAATAAAATAAATAAAGGGGAAGTTATTAGGGTGGTTATCAACTTGATGGAAGTTGGTTTTGCAAGTTTTATATTCATTCCAACTGGTCATATTCCTACCAATTAAATTTCTTCTTATTTTTTCCATCACTAATCAAAGAAGAGAGTAAGGAGAAGGTCAAGGAATAGAAATCTAGTTTCTAAACAATTTTCAATCTTCTCAATTTGTCTTTCTTCACCTTCATTATAGATCAAGGTATGTTTTTGGACTCCATAAATTATTATATGTGAGAATCATAAATTTCAAGATCCTTTTATTGTAATATAATGATAGTTTCTGAATTAAGGACTTTAGAAACTATAACTTAGAGTTCCAACATGCAGAACTACCCTACGCACCCCTTTGTTATAGCTTAAATTCAACCTAGGATCAGTATCTAAGATGAGTTGGCTCCTTGGCCAATTCCCTTCTAGTGCAAGGTTGCAAAGGGGCAAGCATCATTTGAAGTAATTGTCCATTGCCTCTCCTGAAACAAAGCTAAAATATTACACATATGTTTCAACTTTATGAGGAGTTTAAAAGCAAATTTCGGTATTAACTTATACACGTGAATTTTTCAACTTATACACATTTCATAAATTGCACGAATATGCTATAATTTCTTTTATTTCTCTTGACATAATCTTATTAAAGTCAGTGTGTTTAACTTACACCAGTATGTATGACCTTTTAAGTTTTAAATAATGAGTATAAGAGTCAATTATTGTGATTGATGTAGTAGTACATAATTGAATAATAGTATGAACAATTTCTAGAGTATAAGTGCATATATATGTGTGTGTAGCGGACGATTCAAGTGAGATGAGTGATGTATTATAGAATGAAAGAAAATACCGAAACTTGTTTCAACTGGAAAATCAAGGTTAGGAAGATTATATTGATTTGAATCGGTCATTGTGAGAGGTGGTTGCTAGTTGTCGATCACATCGGCAATTGTCATTTAGGTTCAAGCCAAAGAGATTTGCAAATGGTGTACAAAATTTAGTATCATCACATGTTATAATTTTCACTACAGTACTTTGTAATGTACTATTCACCTAGTTTCGTTGAGAAACTAAGCCTAAGGAGAATAAATCCATAGTTAAATTTGCTAGCAATAATTAAATTTTTCAATTCATGAAATAATTCTTAACTTGTCAAGCTCGTCCCATATTTGTTTGGCGTTTTACACTCGAAATCCATTCGAAAGCCTCTGGATTCATAGCACAATATAAGACATTCTTTACTTTCGAAATCTTGGCCCATATTCTTCATATCATCATCATCAAATTCATCCTCGGATTTTCCACTTCTTGACCCTCTACTAGCTTCTTCAATATTTGGTCCATTTTTAATCACAAGCCAAAGTTTGAAGTCCACAGAATTGTATAAATATCTTCATATGTTCCTTCCATTGAATGTAATTTGTACCATCAAAGTATGGTGGCCTCAAGATAGATCGTACTTCCATAATGGTTGCATTCATCAGCTTTTCAACTTTTGATTCGGTAAACATCTTTTCTCTCAAGTTGCCAGGCTGTAAGACTGACTTAGACACAACCTAAGTATCTCTCGCTGCCTCCATACCATGCATCAATTAAAGGTATTCATAGGTATATATCTAATAAGGATTCAAATCGTTTTCCCAAATGATTTTTTTTCTATGTCCTTTCCATAATTTATTGACACATAAAAAAATAAAAAAATAGATTTAAAAATTTAAAAATTATTAGATATATAATACCTATATATCACATGTCAATAAATGATTTGTTTGTGACATGGTGTTTTTTTGGTCATTTCACACTCAGTAATTTTTGAAAAATAACTTATGAATAAGTTATTTTTATATTTAAATATATAATAATAAAAATGCTCACTTTTAGTATTTTAAAAAGTGTTTCTTAGGAAGCTAAATATTTTGACTTCTCAAAAAAACACTAAATAATTTTAGAAAGTAATAAGTTGTTTGGCCAAAATAGAAAAAAAAATAAAAATATCACTTTTAACTTTCAAAAAATTAGAAAAGTAGAAATTATAATATCTAAATGGTCTCATATCCTTTGCTTTAATTAGTTGGGATATCGCACTCTCCCAAACATAAGGCAATTGGAAGGGAAGACTTTGGCGTCAACAAAAAAGTCTAAAAACAATGAATCCGGAAAAGGAGAAATACTATTCTAGCTTTAAAATAATTAGTCGCTCGATCCCTTGAATATTTGATAGACTATTAATATAAGAGCGAGCAACTTAAAAATATACAAATAGAAATAAAAACCTACAAATACTAAACCTTCCTTGAACAAGTCATTGTAAGTATGTGGTATCGTGATTATGAAATAAACGAGATTTTCATAATAAACATCCATCCCCAATCATGTAATAAGATAGATCTTTCTTTTTCTAAGCGATAAGTTTAGCGATCCTTTCATGTTAAACTTTTATATGATTTTGTTATTATGTATTGTATTTATAGCAAATTTTGACACTTATATTGTCAACAACAAATAATTAACAATCTTATGATGCAGGAGGCAAAATTGCTTTAAATGAGGCGTATATCGACAAACTTAGGAGTTTGGATGATAGTTTTTGCTTTTCAAGATCTTATTCAAGGAGCGAAGCTACTTCTTGGATTCACCACCAAAGAATCGAGTGTCAACCGTTTTTTATGTAATGAGGATGGAATGATGTAGAATACAAAGTGATTTGTGTTGTGACAGTGTAAATAAAATGCTTGACAAATTAAAGAAGAAGAAGAATCACATATGTAAATTGATTTACAACTGAAGATAAAGAAGAAGTGTAAAGGAATTAAAGACGAAATTAAAGGAATCTAATACTAGGAAAGCAAGAAAGAGGGTTGAGAACAATACTCAGTTGACTCTGGATTTGTTTAGTCATTGGAGACGTTTTTAGAGTGAGTGTGTGAGTGAAAATTCCAACCCCTTACAATCTGTATAGAACTAATATTTATAGACAATCTAAGACTCTAGGATCTTGACACTTGTCCCTAGCTATCCTTAGATGTTGTCCACGTGGTTTTGACAGTTTCCTGATTTGTCATTTGTTCTTGTCATTAAGAAGTTACCACTTTGTTAGGTTTGTTTATAGCATTTGTCAATAATCGCGGGGAACGCGTAGGATACCGCCAATTGATGAACGTCCGTCTTGGAGCTACTATGACAATCCCTCAGAATCTTCAATTTTTTAAGTCTTCAAATGACAAAATTCTAACTTCGACTTGTCAAACCTCAACCACGAAAATTTGTCACCATTGATAATCGTCATTCGTTTTACTGATTCTCTCCCCATCTCAACATCTTTCAAGTCCCAAATGAAAAACTTTCATTTCGATCCAAAGCCGAATAGAAGACATCGTCAATATTGTTTTGTCAAACAATTAACGAACTACAATGTCCAATTTGTCGACTGATCTTTCTTGGATTTCGACATACTATTTTGACAACCGAAGACTTTGTCAAGTTTCACATTACTTTAGTTCCCATCATGTCAAACCCTTGATTGACCTTCAAGTTATCAAAATCGAATATTAATTCAACAACAATCTGACACTTAATGAAAATTAGTGCCAACAGGGTGATATACCCTCCCTTATCGTATAATCAATAGTGAAAAAGTGAAAAATCAACATGAAAAAAAATCACATATTCCACACACCCGGTTTTCGCTTATTGGCCGGAACATGCTGGGCTATTAAAGAAGTACAATTCCTTGGCATCATCTACTTTATAATTAAGTTACAACTTTAACGCACAATTCAGTGTTCCTTCGGGGAATATCCGACAAAAAACCTGGGCAAATAATCGTGTAAGAAAGATGATAATTTTGACGATTCAAACAAGGTTTAAGAGTAATGGACAACATTTTTTGTATTCAAAAAGCATTTGTGTTACTTTAATGCGCACGCCATAAACAGGAGAGACCTTGGTGAAGTCTATGGCCAATGAACGATATAGTCCAAGTGAAATATGTGACCTTAAAGCAATACGAAGATCAACAGAAAAAAAAATAATATGAAGACTCCTTTTGGCTATTTCTCAAGTCAATAAAACAATTATTGAATTAATATCTCTATGAAATAATTCCAAAGCAATATATAGACAAAATAGAAAAAGTAGAAAATTTCAATCTAGTTATTTATATGTTTGTAATCATTTTTTAACAAAAATATAATTTTACTCCACATTTGCTCTAACTATAACACTAATATGAGAAAATTCTATCAAAATATTCTCATTTTTAACCAAGATTAATTAATCCAAAATGTTAATAAATAATAATAATTAAAAAAAACAACTTTAACTCACATAGTCTCAACTTTTTTTATCACCACTTATTGTCTCCAACCTTTGTTCTCTTACTATTTTTGGTGCTATGTTTTTTCGGTAATTGAAAATTACCCAACAAACATCATAGAATAATGTACAAGTCCATTTAGCCTTCAAACATTAACACCGATCCAAAAATCTACCAAGTTAACATTGGCGCTATATAGCGCACATAGATAATGTATCTAGTAAGGATAATACAACTCAGTTTTCTGGGTCCTTTTCAGCTTACTAGATTTTCTACCCAACTTCTATGTTTTTGCTAACATATAACTCTTGTCCTTTAACATAAAATAATACGTTACAACTTTGACCCAGAACATGACTCTTCATCACATGGCCCCTATTTCTCTAGTACATAAAGCATTTTTTTACCTGGTTTAAAAAGATTCCTACAATAGTAGGTTGAGTATAAGATTTCTGTCCCAGTGAAAATTGCAGAAATATAATTAGAAATATTGGTACACAGGTAAATCCTGAAAAATGAAACTAGGAACCCACTTGGAGCCATGGTAACAATAATAGGCTATGAAGAAAGCACTTCCAAAGGCTATCATCATGCTTGTAATGGAGAGAGAAGCGTTACCAGTCCACAATAAGCTTCAAGGACAGTGACTTATAAAAGTCATACACAGCATAACGTGAGACAAGAATAGGCAAGAATATTAGTATTGCAATTGCTGGTAAGACAAATGCAATTGCATCTGACATTACAAATACTAGGAACAATGTTTTTCCCAAGTAGTTTGGTTTTCCTGTGCTATCATTGCCACTTGGTAAGGTTATTACAGCATATACTCCTGTAGCAATCACAGTTGAAATAAGCATACAATTCGAGTAGTGTTTTTCATCCAGATCTTGCCTTTTCTGTAACTCTTGCATTATCTCTTGTGAATAATTCACAAAGGTTAAGCCTTCTGAATTTTTCATCCTTATGAATGATGATGACACTATCTTCTTCACCTACGTCATATGAAATTATATGCAAGTTAAGTAAGTATAATGCATGTAGAACAAGATATCAAATTTTTTTCATAAACGAAAGTTTAGGTGGGTTAAATGTTGGTCGTCCATCAGGCCAGGGCAGGCTCCTGGGCTGATCTTCAAGCATTTATAAGGATTTTTATGTGATTGCTTACGAAGATGTCTCACAATAGTTAGAGAAAGTTAACCCACTTTCTTGTGGGTTATATGGATCAACTCCGTAACTACGCGTCACTTTTATTTTTTTAATAATTAAAAGCACTTGGCTTTCACAGAGAAGTAAGAAGCACATCATGGATGATAAAATCATCAACAAGATGAAAAATGCAAAAGGCATAACAAAGATAAGCCCAAAATAACAAAGGATGAAGGCAACGTAAGCAAACCAAAGAGCAAACAACAATATGACCAACACCCCTCCTTAAGGAGAGCTCTGGGTTTAAGCCAAGGCCCTAAGAGACCGTCTTCATCAGCTGAGGAAAGTCCTAGGCACTTCCCTAGCTCCCAAGTAGATCGAGCTTCATGCAAGTCATCAAGTATTCAAACCATCTACCACCTCGTTAGGCGCACAAAAGTTGTGTTTCTTGGACGTTTCTTGTGGTTCTTTCTTGTTGAGGAGACCCACAAAACCTTTGCTCCTCTTTCTATTAGATTTCTTCCTCCCCCTCTTTTTCTCAAGCTCATTCAACACATTGTCTTCCACAAAGTTGGAAATCATGTTCCAAACTATCCTCAAAAGCGACATCCCAAGGAGCCTCAGGGTTGCTCTTGCGCCACTCTGCATTTGCTTTTCATATCCATAATAATATTTTAGACTCTACGAAAAAATTTTCCAGATGTCTTAATGAGAATAATTTATGATTCACGTTTTTTAAAAGTTAATTATTAATTTTTATAAAAAATAAATTACAATTATTACATATTATTAAAATATCATTGATAATTATCAATATTTAATAGTAACATTGCATTATAAAAATTAAATATCATTAAAACTTCTTGGCATTTAATTAAATATTTAAATAATAAACATAATAATTTATCTATTTTGAATCTCATCAAATCCTTCTATTTTTTTAAATTTTTTAAATCTTTTGTCTATTATTGATAAAAACAAATGGATCATAAAGAAATAGATAAAAACAAATAAGGAGAGACAAGGTAAAAAGCATTACACAAGCTAAATGATGTAAAAAAAATCTATAATAATACTATTATTCAAAACTCATATCAAGCAAAATTTTCTAGGTATCGTTTTCAAAGTAATTTAAGTTCCACAATTTTTATAACTTTAATTTATAATCACTTTTAAAAAACTATTTTATCTTACTAAAAATATATAAATAGCTTTTATGACATTTTAATACAGAGTTTAGATTTTGAACCCAAGTTCCTCTTTTTAAATCAATACATTCCTTACTTTACTATATAATAATATAATAATTAAGTAAATATTTCAAATTCCACTTTTCTTGATTATTTTATAATTTAAAATTTAAAATTAAATCAATTATATTCATTGATTGATATTTTGTCTCCATTAACCTACTTTAAATGTGTAATGGTGGGTTGCATTTATGCACCCATTTTATATCCTAACTTTAAATATTTTACATTTGAATTGTTCTTAAGTGATATTTAATTGGTGAATTTAGACTTTGTCCTCATTTTATTTTGTTTAGTAATTCCATGGTTTTTGGCACCAATTGCAAGTAAATAATTGTTCCTGAGAATTACCTGTGCTTCTACCCTTTTTTGTGTAAGCATTCTTGAGTTACAGAAACCTCTATTGGGTGCCAATTCGAGGAATGGGGCTCAGGAGCTTTGACCAAGCGAGTCAGTACACGGACCAGCATTTTCAGGACCGCTATTGCGGTCCCCAACTACTATAGCGGTCACTAGAGGATAGTTTTTGGCTGCAGCATTGAGGGCAATAGCAAGACCGCTCATCAGTCTTAATGCAAGCCACTTTAAATGCAGCGGTCGTATTTCAAATGCCTCATATAGCGGTCATATTTCAAATGCTTAATATAGCACTCATATCAAGCAAAATATAGCGGTCATATTATTTTGTCTCCCGTTAACCCACTTTAAATGCTTAATTACATAATTTCTATTTCGTGTTTTAATGCAAGCCACACGAAATTGAAAGTAAAATATTTTAAATTAATATGAAGAGTTTACAACACATATTACAAGCTTCCTTTGCTTGTTTATTTTTCACTGTGAGGCCAATTCAGGTTAAGAAAAAACTCCCATCAATGCTAAATTGTGTGCCCCATTTGTGAGTATCTCTCTTCCTTTTTCTTCCATCCTTTTTGTGGTGTCGTTTTTCACTGTTCATGTTTTCTATGAAGCCCACTTTGGGAGCTTCCTCACATCAACACTAAATTGTGCTCCACTTATGAGTATCTTTATTCCTATTTCTTCCATCTTTCTGTGGTGTCTCAGTTTTGAAAAGATGTTATTTTTCAATCCTTATAACTAATTATCTATTTCATTTTCCTCTCTACTCCATATTTCAGATGTTCCATCACAAGAAGGGATGGTTTGATTTGTTTTCCGTCACTGCTACACGTATAAGTGGTTGAAAAGGTTTGATTTTTGTTTCCTATAACTGATTATTCTTCTTATTTTTCTTTCCATTTCAAATTTCGGATGTTTGTATTGCTACGGTTAAAAAGGTTTGATGTTGGTTTTTATAAATGCGATTGTGTTTTTGTCTCTTTGATTTCTTTTATAAATTAATATTGTTCATCATTCTTCAAAATTTTTTAACTTGGTTGCTGCGTGTTTAGAAGTATTTTTTCTTGGTATTATGCTAGGTAAATTTTAATGTTTTTTCCCATTTTCTGTGCAGGATATTCAATTTTAAAGTTTTTTTTTTTTGTGGAATTCCCATCTTCATTGATATTGCATTAAGTTTTTGTCTTCTATCAACCAATGTTGTATATCATGTCTTCAAAATTCTTGGTGTGTGCAATGATAGTTTTCTAGAGGTTAAGAATCTCCAAATTATTCTTCAATATCCTACCATGTTTTACGGTTTAAGCAATTATATATTCATTTTGGTATTATATTAAGGATTATAGTTTACTAATAATATCTTTCAAATTCATAATTATCTTTAAGTCAATGCATATTTATTTGGCATCCGTCATAATAAATGGAGATGATGGTAATTATTTGGATATGCTAAATAAATCAATTGACGATTAAAAATATATATTTTTGTAGGATCTGGTGACACAATTTGTGACAAAGATTAACTTCAGTCTTCTCAAGTAGGATAGTAATATCTCATATATAAGTAGACTTTTCTGAAGAGCTCAATATAAAGTTGATGGAGTCGATCACGTCAGCTACGCAGCTAGAGATTATTAAACTAGAGAAGAATTGTAGACATGCTGATAATTAGTGTTTGGTTTGTTGGTGGTTTGATTTTGAGGATATTCTAATTGTGTTATTTTGGTTTATGACTCTTGGCTTGGCTAATTTGGGTATTTTTCATAAGGTTTATGTTTAAGGCATGTTTATGCCTTTGGATTTTATCTAGAAAAATTGGATGTTATCTTATATTGGAATATAGCTTGTTACTGCGTCACCTTGTAATAAAAAAAAAGTTTGTTGACCATTAAAAAAAATAAATAATAATTTATTTAAATATATCTTATAGAAAATTAAATATATAGATTTATTTTGAAAATAAGTTAATAATTAAATAATTAAAAGAATAAAAAAATATAAGTGTATCATTTTATTTTATATCTTATTTCAATATCATATTTGTAAGGCTTAAAATCTCGGTACATGACCTATAACTAATAATAAAGAGCCTGTGAATGAATATTTTACACATTTCAAAAGTTAAAATTGTTAAAAAATAAAAAAGAGTAAGTAGATAATTTAACTATATCATGAGTCATTTATAGGAATGACAATAAGATCCATGAGAAGGACATGCCTTATGCCCCATCCTAATTTGGAATTTTGCTTTGATTTCTTATCTCCATTCTTGTCACGGGTCTTATTTTATTCTCTTAGGAATTTGAATCCTATATATATCATTTCGTTATTAAAAATTTTCAAAAACAGTAAAATTAAAAATATTTTGAAAATCAAAACATAAATATCAATAGTAACAAATATTATTGATGCAACATAATCCAAATTAGAAATGCATGCACAATGCAAATCTAACAAAAGATAATTGAAAAAATGAGGGTGTGCTATCTCCATCTTTGCTCATTTAACAAATGGAAACTTTAACTCTATCAGTCATTCCAAGAAGAGAAAAAGTCTATCCTTCTGGTCATCCCATTATTGTGGGTGATCCCTGTGTTATCCACTTTCATTGGATTTTTTTTGTCATCCCTAATTATTTACATCTTCTTAATAAATTAAAGTATTTAATTTATAAAAACATAAAAATGTGTTTTCTAATTAATAAAAAATTAATAAATAAATTTAATTGATATGATTTCAATTACATATCATCGATCCTTGTGTATCTTTTTAGTAAATTAAAATATCAATTTTAAAATATATGTTATAATTAATATGTTATAATTAGTAAAAAAATATATATAATCATAATTTATGTCATCTCAATTATTAAAGTAGTATATCAATTACATAGTTATTTTCATTTAAAAAATATTTTAATTATTTATTTTTTAAAAATTAATAATAATTAATATCATTGTCAAAGAAGTGTAAATTGTGGAATTGATTTTTAAAAAATGTTTTAATTTTGAAAATTTGAAGTTTTTTTTCAAAAAAATAATATGAAACAATTATGGAATTGATAAATTGAAATATTTAAGTTTCAAAAAAAATTAAATATGGCATAGTGAGACATATATATATAATTTCAAAGCTCTAGATTTGAAGTTAGAAACTTTTCTCTAAACCGTTCTCATTTAAAATTTCCTTCTTTCTCATTCATCCTATCATTTGTCCATTTTTCATTTCTTGGAGATTTGAATCCCTATGTGTATTCATGGATTTATTAAAAAAATTTTAAAAAAAAAAAAAATTAAAATGGTAATGGAAAAGGATAATAATACTATTAGTATGTATACGTTATTGATTGATATGGATATCAGTATCAATTAAAGGTTATAATATTAGGCTTATAAAAAAAGGTAATAATATAATTTATTATTAATTTTTTTTGTGTAATATTAGCTTTTTTGTCATTTAAATAGTTAGGTGGGGATTTGGAAAATAAAATCAACAATCTATCAATAATTACTTTTTAAAATAAAATAATATATTAATAATGATTATACCTTAAAAGCAAACACAAATAAATATGGATTGTATATAAATACAAAAATAATATTTTAAATTTTATCAATTAATTAGAAGTTTTAACGTGAGAAAAGAAAAAGGAACAATAAATGCATATATTGGAAGAAAAATCAATCAATAGCTATACATATATCAATATATTTGATTCACATCAAAATAAAAAAGAAAATAGTTAACAATTAATTTGTACAACATCAATGCATAAGGGAAATTTTAAATTTTAAATAAAAATATAATTTTGTTCCAAAATATTATTCATTCTCCATAATTAGTGTTTATAAATGGAATTGAAATTATAATTGAATGGCTATGTGTATATTGAATTCAACAATCTTTAAGCCTTACAAAATAATGAAGAAAAAATAAATTGAAGAAGGTGAGATAGTATAAACAAATTCCAATGGAGATTAGCAGATGCATTTTGTCTTATATTGCTATTGGAATCATCACCTACTTTGGTTAAACAAATCAAAGATAAAAATAGAAGTAAAACTAAACACAATTTTCAATCATTCTCGTCCTTAATCTTTACTACCTTAAGTTTAGTGAATGACCTTGACAAGTCCATCAATAACATCTTCTTTACTTAATTGTGGCTTCAAATTTTGAAAAGAAAAAAATTATAAGATCATTAATACTGGTTTGTACAATAATAAAATTAATCTCAAATTCAATACAATGTTTATTAAATTATTAATGAAAAATACAATTACCTTTGCCACAACAGATTAAACAATACGCGTTTGTTATAGCCTAATGGTTGTCTATAATAAAATACAGAAAAAGACCATTACAATATATACACAAAGAAAAAGACTAAATAAACATAAAAAAAATCTCTATACAAAAAAAAATACAAAGAAGAAAGGTAGAAATAAATTGGATATAAACAATGAAAATGAAAAGGGTAAATAAATTGCTTTATTTTAAGAGAACTTAAAAAAAATCAAATCTTTATTTCATTGAGAAGACATTTAAATGTATAAAATATATATACAAATTAAAAATACTAAATAAACATAAAATGTAGTATAAAAAAATCTTACAAAGAAGAAAATAGCTTCAAAAAGAATGACGGAATATTTGAATTTTCTAACCTATAAATTTTTATTCCTTAATATAAACCATGAAGAAGAAAATTAAAGATGAAGTAAATTAATGTATTTTGAGAGAACTAATAGATAATGAATGAAGAGAAATGAAAAATATGAAAATATGAGAGGAAGAATGGAAGAAAAAGAAAGTTGTGGAATAGAAAGGAGAAATAAAATGGTGTTAGCATTTCAAACTAAAGCTTTAGCGGTAAGAATTCTCAACAAACTTATATTGTAGATTCTAAAAGAAGTTAAGAGTTTTTATTTCGATTAATATAAGTGATCATCTTTTATAGGAATGAATATGTTACAAATTCTATGAGCTATTTAAGGGGTTTATACTTTATTATAGTGGACCTTTTTTGGTAGCAATAGTTTTTATTTCCAATTTTATTTTTGCACTAATCTGAATTGGATTCTGGTTTGTTGTGGAATTGAAATTTAGTTTATTGAATCCAAAATTCAAAAAATCAAGATGAATTCAAAATTCAAAATTTTATAATTAATATGGAAAAACATGTGTTCAATTGAAAAAATAAAAAAATATTATAAAGAAAATAGAAAAAGATATATATCACGTGAATATCTATGTTTAATAGTAAATAATTTAGATTGACATATTTTGGCCAGTTATATCATTTAAATTAAGAATTATAATGGTTTGAAATCCAATATTTAATGTAAAATATATATATTGTATTAATGAAATAGATATTAAGGTAATTTTTATAACAAAATAATTAATAATCAAGATGATAAAAATCGTGGGCATAAGTTGCTCTTTGAGTGACTCCTGTAAAACTTTCTCTAGAATAAGTCTAATATTAGTATTATAGATTATAGATTATAGATTTACATTTTGAACATTTACTATTCAATAACTATTATAATATATGGTCGACCTTTATTTCTGAAAAATGGACCTTCAGCTACACGAGTGTTTATTAATAGTCCATTTCATAAGTTGAATGTCAACCCCAAACTGTTGGTTTTGTTCTGTTCTTTATTGGAATATGGATTGGAAGCCAGGTTAGGTATTGTTTGTGTTTTTCTTCTATGGTGACGTCCAATTAGCTCTGTTGAGGAAGGATTTATTTTGCGTAAATGCTTTGCTTTGATAAAAAAATGACAATATTTAAACTCTTACATTGACTAATGTAAAATTTAAAAGCAATTGAAAATGATTTGAAAATTACCATTTATTCTGGTTTTTCATATTATTGAAAAAAATTAGTCGAAATCAATTTGAAACTTTTCACAATTATTTGATTTTTACTACACTTATGGAAACCAAAATCACTTAATGAAAGGAATATTATTTTGAACAAATATATATTTGCACTCTATTTATGAAAAAAAAATCATAACAAATAATTAATTAATTAACATGTATAGGATTCTTGCCTAATTTTAATTGAAAATTTGAAAATAAAAAATAATAAATTTGCAATATTAATTATACTTATCAAAATATATTAAAAGACATATAAACTCACTTTACGTTGAGATTAATCAAATACATTTTAAATTTAAAATGAAAAAACTAAAATCCTTTAAAATATCAATAAATATATTAGACCCTAATTTAAACTTTATTTTTGTCTAAAACCAATATCATTTACAAGGTTTGACATGAATTGAAAAAACAATTGAAATCAATTTGAAAATTAGCATTTATTCTGATTAATAATATTATTATAAAAAATTAGTTGAAATCAATTAAAAAATTTACATTTATTTTATGTTTATTACTTCTATGGAAACCTCAATCATAACGTAAAGAAATATTATTTTGAATAGATATATATTTGCACTCTTATTTGCGATATAAAAAAATTACAGATAAAAATTAATACTTTATATATGTATCGGGATTCTTGCCCAATTTTAATTTAAAATCTTAATTGAAAATGGTAATTTGAAAAAAATTATAAATCATTACTATGATAATTTCATGATATTGTTTACACCTATCAATATATATTAAAAGATTTTCTATATTAAAGTCACTATATGTTTAAATTGATGGAATATATCATTTTAAATTTAAAATTATATATATATATATATATATATATATATAAATATCAACCAATATATAATAAAGTCACTTTAAACCCATTCATCAAAGCAAAATTATAAAATGCATACCATGATTAAACAAGTTCAAAATATAAGAGTCATTACATGGACAGTTCTCTGTGTGTCATTCAAAGAGAAAACTATACCTCACAATTTTCATAATCTTAATATTTCAAGTAAGTTTTGGATTTAATTTATCTTCTAATTATTAAATATTTTTCCCAATCATACATTCATATCTATCTTCCATTAAAATTATTTAACAAATAACAAATAATATAAAAAAAGATAATTGAATGTATTATACCATTAAAATTATACATTTAATTATTATAGAATTAATGATAACAAAGCTATTATAAGTACGTTACCTAAAAAATTTATAATTAATAATAATTTTATTGACTATGTGTAACTATTATATAATTATATAAAAAACTATTATAATATATTTTTTAAGTTGATAATATGAACTAAAACTACAACTCTATGTGATGTTAAAAAAACTACATAAATTATGATTATTTACGATTTTTTTTTACTAATTATAACATGTTAATTATAACATATATTATAAAATTTATATTTTAATTTACTAAAATAATGTACAAGGAAATGAGGTGTAACTAAAATCACATAAATTAAATTTATTCATTATTTTTTATTAATTAAAAATATATTTTTATTTTTTTTATAAATTAAATATTTTAACTTATTAAAAAGACATAAATGACTAAATGGATGACAGGAAAGAAAAAAAATGTTGAATCGGACCCCAAGATTATCCATAATAGGGACGAAAATAAGAATAAGTTTGGTCTCCATGGGATCCTGAATTTTCGCGTTAATTGGGTTAGGACAAGGAATGAGTTGTTAGAGACCTACCAATTTGCTATTTATATAGATTATTTAAATATTCACTTCATCATTTTTATTAATTATCTTTATTGGATTTACATTATGTATATATTTTCATTTTTAATTTAGATTATATTGCATTAGTAATATTTGTTATTAAGTATATTTATGTTTCAAATTTCAAAATATTTTAAAAACTTTTCTCTTTTTAGAATTTTTTAATACTCACAAATACCCATAGGGATTTAAATTTCTACGAAAATGGGAAATGATACCTATAAGGGATAAGGATGGAACGCGAGTAAAATTTTAAACGAAAATGGGGGCTCTAAACATCTCATCCCTAATGGATACCCCTTGTCACTAGTATACATGGCTCATGATAATAAACTTGTCCACTTAGTCTTTTATTATTTAACAATTTTAACTTTTTAAATATGTAAAATTTTCATAAAATATGCTATTTATTTTTAGTTAAGTGTTATCCATCGAGATTTTTTGAACATTATAAACATGATATTCAACATAAGATATAAATAGAATAATACATTTATATTTTATTTATTTAATTAATTATTTATCTATTGACTTATTTTTAAAAGAAATTTATATACATGATTTTTCTATAACATATATTTAAATAAATTATTATTTATTTTTAATAATAATTAATAAATTATTTTATATTTTTACCTCATGTATCGCATCTGTTAAACAACTAATATTATTATATAGATATGTGAGTTTGACCTCAGTTGCAGGGGCTTATGGTCCCTACATTTGGAATGACTTTAAAACAATGTTCAAAATGTACACGTCTGACAATACAAAGCCAAGAAATTAAAGGGTTATACTTATGTCATGAAACCAACTATCCCAAAAATTTAAGTTATTAGGTTGTGACACATTAATAGTTTTATATTTAATACGCCCCTCGTGCGAACGCCTTTTTTAACTTTAAGCGTGGATAATACACAGCCACCATACCTCGTAGTTAAATTTAATTATTTTTTGTTTAGAAGTGGTGGAACGATGATCGAACTCTAGATCACTTAGTCATAGACCTAATACTATGTCATGAAATTAACTCTTTGAAAAGCTTAAGCTGTTGGGTAATGGACACTAATGATTTTATATTTAATAACTTATACCTTAAACCATTGTAACTCAAAGCACATTTGGAAAGCTTTGAAACTAATTCAAGTATGCTTGGTTGTGCTAATTGTGCAGCTAAGTGCAATAAAGTATTCTTTACCAATGCTATCTTCATATATCGCTATAATATCCTTTTGAGCTCTTATTTCATGTATAAGATTGTAGATGCTAGCATGGCGATATGAATTATGCGTCGATTTCTATTGTCAAACTCCCACATCAAGCTAGGATAAGTACTAATAAGCTTTAACAAGAATTAGGAGTATAATAATTAATGATAATCATCAATAAGTACAAAAATTATATAGTAATTAATTAATATTATATATTAATTAATTAACTGATAATTAAGAGTATATAAGTAAAGTAACATAACTTATCTCATTTAAACATTTTCCAAACACTTATATTTTAAAAAATAAACTATATAAATTAAAATTACTTTGGATTATTATTTTATTTATTTATCATTAATTATTGTAAATAACTCCAATATATAAGGTTATCAAAATAATGTACAATATGTTTTGCCATGTAAATTTCAGCATAAATTATAGAGATATTAAAAATGACTATTATGAATATTGAAATTAAATAAATTAATGATAGTAAACTAATGATATATACTAATTATGATTATAATTTTTTTTAAATATTAATTATTAAAGTTACAAAACTTGTGGGCTATAAATTACTCTGAAGCTACATCTAGAAAACCCAAAGGAGTGTTGAATATTGTTATTATAAATTTAATTAAATGACAATAAGTTCTAAATATATTTAATTTTTGTAGTGCAATCATGCTATTAAATACTGATGATTGTCAATGGTATTATAATAATATGTCATAATTGTAGTTTTATTTTTTAAAAATAATTAATAATTAATTTCATAAAAACTATGGTCCTAAATTATTCTTGTTGTGACACCTAGAAAAATTTTTCTCATAGGATTCTAAAATATTAGAATGATAGATAGATTATAGAGTATAGATTTATTTATCACTAATTATTTTAAATAACTTCAATATATAAGGTTATCAAAATAAAATACAACATCTTTCACCATGTAGATTTCATAAATTGAAAATAATATTAAAAATGATTACTATGAATATTGAAATTATATAATTTAACAATAGTAAACTAATGATTTATAATAATTATGATTATAATTTTTTTTAAAAATTAATTATTAAAATTATGAAATTTGTGGGTTCTAAATTACTCTGAAAGCTACATCTTGAAAACCCAAAAGAGTGTTGAATCTTAGTATTATAGATAGATTTACTTAAATACCGATAATTTTTAAATATATTTAATTTTTGTTGCAATTATGCTATTAAATACTGATGATTACCAATGATATTATAATACTATGTCATAATTGTAGTTTTATTTCTTCAAAAAAAATCAATGATTATCTTCTTAAATACTATGGGCCCCAAATCATTTTTAGAAAATATAAAATATTAGTATTATAAATTATAGATTTATTTATCACTAATTATTTTTAAAACTCTAATATATAAGGTTATTAAAATAATGTACAACATTTTTCGCCATGTAGATTTAAGCATAAATTGCCCAGATATTAAAAATAATTATTATGAATATAGAAATTATATAAATTAACGATAGCGAAATAATGATACATAATAATCATGATTTTAATTTTTTTAAAATATTAATTATTAAAGTTATGAAATTTGTGGGCTCTAAATTACTCTGAAATTTATACCTAGAAAACTCAAAGGAGTATTGAATATTAGTATTATAGATTTAATTAAATCCCAATAATTTTTAAATATATATAATTTTTATAGTCTAATCCTGCTATTAAATACTAATCATTATCAATGATATTATAATAATATGTCATAATTGTAGTTTTATTTTTTTTAAATAATTTATGATTAATTTGTTAAAAATTGTGGGTCTTAAATCATTCTAATTGTGATATCTGAAAATCTTTTCTTTATAAAAGTCTAAAATATTAGTATTATAGATATATTATAGATATAGATATTCTGTGCATTGAATGATTATAAGAAGGCCTCTATTTATAGGCCTAAGGGGACAATTCTAAATACAGAATGAATTAATCAATAATGATTAGAATCAAAGATAATATCAAACTACAATCAGTTTATATTTACACAATCATGTTGACTATTCTCAAAATCATATAATATCAGAGGAGATTTTGCTAACACCTTATTTTCAATATTATGCTTTTGGTCGATTTCATTGAAATTTAAAACTTATAAGAATTCTAAAATATATATTTAGTTTTTATAAATATTAAAATTTTATTTTTTTCTCCTTATAAATATTTTAAAATTTTTATTTCGATCCTTATAAATATCATCATTTAACGGTATAAGTTAACTGTAGATAATATTTTAAAAAGAAATAAAAACTAGAAAGGAATTAAAATTAAAATGACCTATATTTATGAAAATTAAAAACTCATTTAAACCATAACTAAATAATTTGTGAGCATTTTACACTTACAGGGCATTTGTTTAAGGGTATATTTAATTATTCCTATGAATAAGTAGTTGAGAATGATATATACCTATGTTTATTACAATTTTTACAAATTTTTTTCCTAGTATTAATTATTTCATGAAAAATATTTTTCTATGATTTAGTGAAATGAAATCTTATTCACAAATGGAAAGGTGGGAAAAAAATTTCATGACTTGAGAATCACAATTATTAAGCACAATTACTAAACTATCTCTTAATTATTTGATTTTTTCCTTACAATTATTTGAATTAAGTGATTTTTTGAAAATTATGACATATATTTTCATGAATATATATTATAAAACAAAAAGTTTTAAATATATTCTCTAAATCTTAACAAATAATCTTAGGAATGTTTAATGTTAAACAAATAATTTTTTAAAGATGCTATAAATCATATTCTTTGAATATCATTTTCAATGTTGCAATTATAAACATAATTTTAATCTTTGAAACAAATGCCTCCTTGATTATTGATTGTCCACGTAAGATAAAATAATGCAAGTGAACGGCCTTTTTTTTTCACATACAAACCTATTACAAATAAAGCAACAGCAAATCATGATTTATAAATTATATATATTTAATTTTAGTAAACTTAAAATGTAAAAAAAATTTATGCAATAATCCAATTATAAAATGTCATATTAGTAAATATAGTTAATTCTCACCATTGTTTAAAAAATCATATAAAAATAGATATTTGATTGAATGATATAATAAAAAAAAATTTACATGAATACATCAATTGAAGTAGTGGAATTTTTTTTAAAGTTAATTTGTCACTAATATGACGCAATGAGTTCATCCGTGGCCTCTAGCTAAAAAAGCAAGAAAAGGAAACTTTATTTGCCAATTAAAATATGAGAAAATTATATCCACCTCCCTTTGAGATTTAATAAAAATATACTTGATCGCCTCTAGATTTTAAAAATGCCCTTCACTACCCTAACTAATTAAGAGTTAATACAAAGACATCCCTTCTCGTTAATGTGCCGTTTAATAACTGTTACGTCAGGTGAGCATCACGTGACTAACGGACTAACAATAAATGAAGACGCATTTGAAATATCTTAAATGCCCCTTACATTACATGTTATTTTATAAATTTGCCATTTTCTTCTTTCTTTTGCAGCATAAAGGTGGCTGGTCATGCGTCCATGGCAGCACAAAGATGGTGGTGGTGCTGCGCTAGCCGAGTCGTGGCAAGGTTGTGACCTGTGGCGACATGGTGATGGTGGCTTTGCATCAGTAGAAGCATGACACAACTGTATTAGCTGTGAGAGAACTATGGTGGTTGTGTGTTAGTTCGACCCATGTTGATGGCTGCTCTTCGTCTCTAAGTGGTGGAGTGATTTTTGATGATCGGTGGACCAGAGTGGTGACATGTCGGTTTCAAGGTACTATCGCTTCTCTGTCCTGGTTGTGGAAAGGATTGAATTTTCAGTTTTAATTTTTATTTTTAATTTATTTAATTTTTTAAAATTTATGAAAAAAATAAAAAATTAAAAATAAAAACAAAAAATATAGAAATTCAAACTAAACAGTACGGTTGAAAAGTTAGGTTTAGTTTTCAAAGTTCTTGAACGGTTTTTTACATTAGTTATTATTAAGAATTAAGGATATAATCAAAATAATTAAATTTTATAAACATACTTGATTATTCTCCTTGAATTAACTATTTATATATTCCTTTTAACCATTGCTACTATCAATGTTATTAATTTTTCATGCTATTATCTATGTTAGCAATTTTAAACAATGTAAAATAGTTTTTAATTTTCTATAAATTAACAGTTTTTTAAGAATAAAGCTATAAAATCTTAATGTTAATTATATATTGTTAAAATAAAAATATTTTACCGTGTTTGAAATTAAGAAACAATTTTTGACTATTTCTTATCTGATATGAGAATAATATAAAATAAAAATTTATATTTACAAATTACTTTAAATTAAATGATTAAAACTTTTAAAATTCAAATTATATATATTATAAAAGACACATTTACCAAAAACATAAATCCAGATTTTATTATGCTCATTTGTCGTACATGGAAAAAACTATTTCTTATATAAATACGGATTTTTTTAAATCTAAAGTACTGTCTTCATAAGGCTATGTGAGTGGTGAAACCCATAAAAATGAATGGTTATTATATTTTTGGAGGCCATGAGGAGAATATAAGAACTTCGCCATAATTAAATCTACCTACTAGGCCATTATTTTGAATATAGGTGTAGGGTGGTTGTTTAAGTGTAATATTGAAATATGTATAAATTTTATGTGTAATATAGTATTTTTTAATACAAATCACTATCTAGTGGTTTTCGTACAATCTCAATTAAAAGTTGATATTTTTTATAGATAAATCACTATAATAATTTATGTGATAAAATAATATTTTATTTTGACTTTTTCATATTTCAGATACACACAAATTATTATGTAGTAATTTTATTAAAAAATAATATCCTAAATCATTATCTACCGATTTATATTGATGATGTATTAAAAAATAATTTTATTTGATCTATTAAATTTTGATAGACTCATCACTTCAAGTTTTAGGTGTTATTTGCAAATTGCTAATGAGCAATTTATATGTAAAAAATACCATCTCAATCCAATCTCCACACAATCTCATATTACACTAATACATAAAGAGAAACCTCGGTATAAAAAAGATTCCCCTAGAAGAAGCATGGTGTTAGAATAAGAGAAAGTGTTCACAAAAAAGAACAAGAGGAAAGTAAGCGAAATGATGCGTGTAGAATATCTTTTTATAATGAAAATATTAATATAGATTTCAATTTATAGTAAATTCTACATTTAATATAATTTTAATAAATATTTTTATAATATTTATATATTTTAAATTTTAAATTACGACTTGAATAGTTAATATGCTACTATATATATAGAATTTACTATAAATTCAAAACTATACAATTATTACTCTTTTATAATATACTTATAATATAGATATAAATAAATAAGGTAGTGTGCTCAAAGAAATAAAAATTAAAATAGCTTCATATCTTATTTATCTTTTGCTTATATTTTAAATAAGTTTTATAAAAATATTATAAACAAATCATTTTTCGAAAAGTAACGTGAACATATCAAATTGGAGACATGGGAACGTACAAGCCAATAGCGTAATTTAACAACGAAATGCAAGAGGGTACACACATGCCAGCATAGCTAGCATACGTTTGCTTTGTCAATTTTCAATTTTCAATTGTCAAATTTATAAAAAAGTTAAAAAACTGAAAATTAAAAATTGACAAAATAATCATACCAACCTTTCCATTTTACTACGTGCATTTTCAACTCAGCAAACGAATGCCTGAAAAGTAATAAAGTTTTTCTGGGTCCGACATGAAAAGTGAAAACAAAGTTTGAACGTACGACTGCCGTTCCTATTTACCCTCTTGCGTGCTATGATGACAAACAATTTCAAAAGTGGGGCCTGAGGTAGAAAAAATAAAATAAAAGTAAAATGTTTCAAAATTGTACGGGAACATACTTAAATTTTCACCCAACTGATGGGATTCTTGATCGAGGTAAATTAGAAAACAGAAGGAAAAAAAAAAAAAAAGAGGTTGAAACAAAGTGCAGGCTAGAATTACATACCATGATTAAGAGGAGGTGGAAGTTAAAACAAGACAAAGTCCTGAAGAAGAAGAAGATGATGATGATTATGAAGTTAGCATACAGCATATGATAAAGGAAGGAGAAGGAAGAAAGAATAACAGGAAGAATAAAGAGTCGTGCATGTGCCAATAAATAGAACTAAGGTTGCTTTATACATATTCTTTGCTTGTGCCGTCAATTTAAGGTGGGACATCGTCTCCCGCACATAAGCCAGCTCAAACGCAACTCACTTTTGTGAGTTCCTGCAATATGCTTGCTGCCTTTGTAATGTAATAATGGAAGACTTTGGCCGCCATATGCACGTTGGTGGTCGAATGGGCCTAAGGAAATAAACCTCCTAAGACAAAACCTAACCTTGAACACGTTCTCAATTGAGTATAACAAGGCCCGATTGGCCTAAGGACCATTTTGGATGCATGCCAAGGGTGTTAAAACAAACAAGGGATTAGTCACTTAGGGAGCCTTTAAGGTACCTTAAAGGGACTAGTCACTGCAGTGGATAAAATAAAAAATATAAAAAAGTCTCATCACACACAAAAAAAAAAAACCTAATTACAACTCCAATAACCTTATCAATTTAAGCTTAATCAACCTTTATTCTTACTATGTGATAAAAAATTTCATGACCAAAGATTTACCCCCATGCCTACAACTTCATGACTAGTCACCACTACCAATTGCATATACCTAGAAAATAAAAGAAAAAAAAAATCCAAAGAAGCCTTATTGGAACAATTGTTTTCTTAGTCTTTTTCACCTACCAGATTTTCTCTCAATTTTAAATTCTACACTTTTCCTAATACATCACAACTTTATTTCTCTCAAACATGAAATGATATATTACAGCAACTAGTATATATACAACTTTGACCAAGCAAAAGTAATTATTTGTTACATCAACTCTACTTATCTAGTACATAAAGCATTCTTGTCCTGGCTTAAAAGATTCTTACAAAAGTGGGTTGAGTACATGATCTCAGACCATAGTGAAAATTGTAGAAATATAAATAGATATATTGGTACACAAGCAAATGCTGCAATGAAACCAGGGACCAACTTCAAGCCATGGTAATAAATTATGAAGAAGGCACTTCCAAATGCTATCATCATGCATGTTATCGAGAAGAATAGTGTTAGCAGTCCACATATTAGCTTCAAGGGTAGTGACTGATGAAAGTCATACTCAGGCATAACCAGACAAGAATAGATAAGAATATTAATATTGCAGCTGCTAATAAGATAAATGCAGGCATTTGAGATTGCAAATACCAGGAACGCTGTTTTCCCAAATAGTTTGGTTTTCCTATGCTATCACTACCACCTGTAAGGTCATTGCAGACAACACTCCTGAGCAATCACAGTTGAAATAAGCATACAATTCTAGATGCCTTTCATCCATGACTCTGCCTTTTCCCGCAAATCCGCATGCTCTTTTGTGAATAATTCACTAGGTTAAGCGTGTCTAAATTTTTCATCCTTATGAATGATGGTGGCATTATCTTCTTCACCTCCTATCATATGAAATGTTTAAGTAAGTACAATGCCTAAACATCGATCAATTCTCAATGATTATAGTTTAGAATTGCATATGACAAAATGATATCAATTTTTTTCATAACTCAAATATTACAAATAGGCAGCAATACACGAGGCTTCCACCTAGTGGTATGTGAAGTAAGGATAAGGGTGACAGAACTAAATAAAGCCAAATCTCCCCCATGTCAGCTACCTGATTCAAACCCATGACCTTGTTTTGATACCACCTATTAGATCAAGCGCTTACCACTAGCTAAAATATATAGTTATTAGCAAATGTGTAACTTTAGTTTCTTAAAGTTTCTTAGAACCGCATCCAGCTTAAGGGTTGCACCCAGAGAGGTGTCATAGACTAGAATGTTAAACCTATCAAGTCCTAAAGATAACGTTGATCAAATGAAGCCAACAATAGATGTATGCACCCTTACCTCGTCTTGAGGGGATGTTGTATTTAGGATTTAAAACGGTAACCTCGCGTCACAAGGCAACAATCTTACCGTTGTGCTGATTCACCCACTCATAACTCAAATATTGTATGTGTGAAAAATTCAAAGCCAAGAAATTAAGGGTTATACCTCAAACCATTGTAACTCAACGCACATTTGGAAGCTGCTCCAGGAAACTAATTCAAGTCTGGTGGTGCTAATTGTGCAGCCAAGTGCAATAAAGTGTTATTGTCAATGCTATTATATGTCACTATAATATCCTTTTGAGCTCCTATTTCATGTATGAGATTGTAGATGCTAGCATGGCGACTATAAAACTAGTGCTAATTATACTTCATTTCTATCATTAACTCCCATATCAAGCTAGGATAAGCACTAATAGCTTGAACAAGAACTCAAAATTTCCAACTTCTATAGCAACAAATAACAGTTGAAAAGGTTCATTTATGATTTCCGTGATCTTCCATTTTGACTTTGTCTCGCTGAATTGTGTCCCAGAGGAAATTAACAAGTTGAAGATCCACCCGTTGCCTCACACCTAGAATACAAACTTTCGTTACTTGAAATGAAAGATACATCTATATTTTTATAATAGACAAATAAAATTTCAATTGTGCCTTAATTTTCCAAATAAATGGTGAATATATAGTGATTTACCGGGTTGGTTTGGATAGCAAAATGATACTCTGGACTTTGACAACAAGAATCCAAAGGCTTTTGAGCCAAGAGATGCAAAGCTGTCTCATATTCATGCTCACTATCTCTCGCAAAAGCCAGCTCTGACCTTTCTATAGCCATTTTCAATGCTAAGGCTGCAAAATTTTGAGATAAATATTATAAATTCAAGCATGAATTATAATTAGACAAGAGAGTAAAGAAAGTTTCACTGGGCTTTATATGGAAATAGAGCCATAACCTTACGGACATAATACCTAATAAGATTTTGGATTGAGACTCGAGTTCACCCACTATTGTTGTTGTCCTTTTAAGTCAATTATTACAAACCTCTTTTTGGGCCCCTAATTTCCAACAATCAATATATTTGTCTCTTTTCCTTTTATTAAATGAGCTCAACCTCCATTAACACAGGAACAATGCTAAACAAGAAATTTTGTCAAAATTATATTTCTAGAACATGTGTCATAATTGTTAGCTTTTAGATGAATTATTATCATACTATTTTATTTCATTCAATAATCAATATAATTTCTGTCACAAATTTTGTGTATATATATATATATAGCAATACTTTTAATACAATACATACCATAGTTGCCAGTGTTGATACAAGTGAAGAACAATCGCTCCCGGTCCAGATTCTCGAATGCTTCTTTGGTCAAGTCATACAGATGGTGAGCCATTTCACATCTTCCTTGCAATGCAGCAAACTGAATAGGGGTAGCTCCACCTCCACCCCTAATTGTTGGCAGGAATCGATCTCTTTCCAGCATTAACTTAACAATTGGCATGTTCCCAGCTGCAGCAGCAAAGCAAAAGGCAGTGTTGCCTTTCTGGTCTCTCAGTGCTATGTGTTCATCGCGTAACACTCCCAGCAGCTCCTGCACAAAGTGAACATGGTTTTCACTTGAACCTGCACCTGCTGCAACATGCAGAACTGTACCCCACCCCCTTGTTATAGCTGCGTGCTTCAGCCTAGGATCTTTATCTAAGATGAGCTTGGCTGCTGGCCAATTCCCTTCCAATGCAAACTTATGAAGGGGCACACATAGTTTGAAGAAACCGTTCATTGCTTCTCCTGGCATAAGGCTAAAATATATCACAAGTTTTTGAATATTATTTTTGTCTCATTTCACGTAAACAATTGTATCGACTCATTTATCCACTATTAAAAATAATTAAAAAAAATAAAAACAAACAACTTATTAACCTTGAATAAAATATAGTCAACACAATATTTAGAATAAAGAATTGAATATTTCTCTTATTTTAATTTAACTTTTACATGTATATATGCTTATTTTTGCAACTAATTTAGGGAGTAATCATAAGAGGTAAATTTTCATAGATAAACTTAATTTATACAAGTGTAAAATTTACACATGTAACTCGTTCATAAAAGTTTATCTCCTATTTCTACTTTTCCATATGCTATGAAAAATAATTATTTAACTATTAAAGGTGTAAGACCAACTTTTAATATAAGTTTGAGAGAAAGAGAGAGAAGTCAGAGTACCCAACTTGTTTCATCCATGAAATCAAGGCTAGGACTATCATGTTGATGTGAATTGGCCCTTGTGACAACTGTTTGTGGAGTTGTGGAGCTCTCGCCGTCAATTGTCATTTCGCTGTCAAAGCCGATCAATTTACAAAATGGCATGAAAAATTTAGGATGCATACATGAGAAATAAATCTCCTTATAATCTAACATAAAGTACTTCATAATGTACTATTTATTGTTCAGAAACTAGGCTAAGACAAAGGAGAATAAATTCGTACTTAATTAGATTAGCTAGCAATAATCAAGATTTAAAAATTTGAATGCTTGAAACGATTCTTAACCTTTCAAGCTCATCCCATATTTGTTTGGCTGTTTGGCAATTCAAAATCCTTTCAAAAGCATCTGGATTCATAGCACAATATAAGATATTCTTTGCTTTTGAATCTTGCCCCACATTCTTCATGTCTTCATCATCAAATTCATCTTCGGATTTTTCCACTTCTTGACCCTCTACTAGTTTCTTTGGAATATTTGGTCCATTTTTAATCACGAGCCAAAGTTTGAAGTCCACAGACTGTATAAATATCTTCATATGTTCCTTCCATTGAATGTAATTTGTACCATCAAAGTATGGTGGCCTCAAGATAGATTGTCCCTCCATAATGGTTATCTAGTTTTCAACCACTGAATTGGTAAAGTTCTCTGTTAGACCCAACTGCGGGTAGCTAGTATTCTCGCTGCCTTCATCCCTTTAAAGGTATGCATAGGTATCTAATAATTCCAATGAAATTTCAAAATAGAAGAATTAGTATCACAGTTCCATCATTTTTTTTGAAAAAAAGAATTAGTATCACAGAATGATATATGAATATGATATGTAAAAATGATGATATATAAGCTCTCAGCAAAGAAAACGGAGAACCAAATCTACCTAATGAAGTTCAAGATGAACCATTCATGGCACTCACGTGGATCGGAGCGAAGTAGCAACAATCATAAGGCATTCAATAATAGACTATAGAATTCATAGTGGACGGTGATCCTTTAGCTGGAAATAAAAAATTGACTGAAAAGTATGAACAAAACATTCTTGTAAAAAACTAAGCTAAAGAACATAGAAGAAGCTTTGCAAAAGATAAGTGTGGAATCATCATCATGCATGGATAGTTCAATTAGTTTGAAATAAAGTTTGGATCCTAGTTCATCCACTAATTAAAGAGCACAATTTCATACTACATATTTCCATCAGTTCTAAGTATGTTTTTCCATTACTTTCATGTTAGCAATTCTAAACGATGTAATCATGTAAAATAGTTTTTATAAGTCAACAGTGTCTATTATTAAGAATTTCCAGGGATTAATTTATATGATTTAAAATGAAAAAAATTACTGTGCATTTTTTTTGTAAGGTTTACATTATTTGAAAATAAGAAGCAATTTTTGCAATTTTATTATTTCATATATAAGAAGACATATAAAATAAAATAAATTTGATTTAAGTGTTTGTTTTGAATGATGAAAGCTTTTAAAATTAAAAAATGAATAGGCAGTGGCTATTGAAACTCATTTTTGTCTAGTGTTCTCCCACTCGACAATATTATGAACTAATTTCTCTATAATATCCTTTCTATCTTTGGTACTTTAATTTCTTTTATACAAGAAATTAAATTAAATATTGAATAAAAATTATTTTAAATATGAGACATATTTATCATAATGGTGAAATTAAATAGTTTTTTTTTGGGGGGGGCTAATACTTTTAGTTAAATTTTATTTAATTAATCTAAAATACTCTTCTTCGTTTTTCTTTAATTTATAAATTTATTATTTAAAATTATTTTCATTATAACTCCTTTTTTAATCCTCAAAAGTCTTTTAATTTTTTATTTTCTCTCCTAAAATACTCTTCTAAATTTTTAATATCACTTTTAGTTTTATTTAAATGTTTTAAGTGATTGATAAATAAATGAAATAATTTAGATGCAACCTATATTTATCATCATGATAATAAAAATAGTTTAGAGAGTGAACTTAGTCTTTATTGTACATGTTTTTTAAGATATATAAAAAAAAATTTGGCAAAATTTTTACTAATATTTGAAATTTTAATTCAAATTAAAAGAATAGTTTTTAATAACCTTAACATATGAATTCATCATTTATCTAAGAATTATTTAAAAAGACTTGAAATTATGTGAAATTCATATTTAATGTTTAAGTTTATATTAATAAGTGAATTTGCAAATTTTTTTAAAAAAAAACCTTTCGATGTCACAAAAAAGTAAAAAATTAGAGTGATAGTAAAAAATTAAATATTTTCAAGATTTTAAATAAAATTAGAAATTATAATGAAAATAACTTTAAATAATTAATTTGATTAAGGAATAAAAGGAATATTTATATAAATTAAATAAATTTAATTAGTTATATAAGATTGATAATAGACACATACGAGTGACAATAGACTATTCTTAAAGGTTCAAAATATATTAGACCTTAATAAAAATATGTGAAGCAAAGATTAAATTTAGTCTCTAAACTATTTTAATTGTTATTATAATAGTAGATATATGTTACATCTAAATGTTTATTTTTATTTTAAAAAAATTACTTTAACGTATTATATAAAAATTATGAAGTTGAAGATTTTTCATAATATTAATTGCCAAAGATAGAAAAAAAGTGTTATATAAAAATTGAACCTTAAAAATAATTAAGAACAAATTGTTCTTTTAAGGAAATTAAAGAAATACCTTTATTGTCCTTTACAATTAAAAATATAGGATAAATTAGTTCAATCTCAATATTTTAATTGACTTATTTATTTTATTTATATTTTTATTAAGAATTAATTAAAATTATTTTATAAATCATCATAAATTAATTATCTTAAAATTTTTTAAAATATATTGAGAAGGGACTAACTTGACGTATATTCTTAATTATGAGGAACACAAAGTCTATTTTTATTATTCAGAAACTAATGTTTGGTAATTTTTTTGGAGCACTAAATTAAAAGCTGACTCATAGAAAAGTTAATTAATGAAATTACAGAGTGAAAGTGGGAATAAATAATTAAAAAATGGCTATTGATACCGTGTCATTAGAAAAAAATTTACCCAAAAATCTAGAATTGTTAATGGACTACTTGTACCCAAAAGTAAAAACTGAATTCATCAAATGGAGTGGCTATGTGAGTGGTGAAACCCATATTAATCAAATGAATGGTTATTATCTTTTTTAGAGGCCATGAGGAGAGGTCAAGATAAGAACTCCCCCCATAATTTATCTAGATTTACCTACTGAAGCAGCCTAGTGCTTGAATAATTAACAACCAAGTGCAAGAAAGGGTCCACTTCATGGACACAGTCACATGCCAGGATATACGCCTAGCTTACTTCTCATTTTTTATCTTCTTCTGTACAACTACTCCTAACTTGCGATACTATAATTTCATCAAACTAGTAAATTAGAAAATTAAATGTCAAGAGGCATACCTGAAAAAAAATATATTTTTTAGTCCGACCTGAAATCAAAGTTTGAACGACAGCTTTTTCTGGTACCCTTGCCTGCACAATATAATGATGACCAATAATTTCATTAAGTAGAGTTTGAGGCAAAAGAGAAAAGATAAAAGGTTTGCTTTGAGAAAATCGATTTTTTTGGTTATAAGAAAATCGATTTTTTTTTGTTATGTTCTCAATTTGTTATTTTTTTTATGATTTCATGAAGTAAACAATAAAATTTTAAAAAATTAATTTTTCAGTTTTTTATTTTAATTAATTTTTATTATTTTCTTCGTAAAATCTTTAAGAACAAAAACCAAATTGAAAACAAAAACTAAAACAAAAACCAAACCTGTTTTTTTTCAAAGTAAGGGAACTTAAATTTTCATCTAACTGTTGGATTTATTCTAGATCGGACAAAGACATTGAGGCGAGTTTAAAGGGAGTTCATATAACTGTTGACCATAAAACTTTAAAGGGAGTTCATATAACTCAAGAAGAAAAGAAGACCGAAAAAAAGGTGAGGTTAAAACAAAGTGCAGACTAAAAGTTCATACCACAATTAAGAGGAAGAAGAAGAAGTTAGCATATAGCATATATATAATAGAGGAAGGAGAGAATTTTATACCGAACAAAAAAGGAAGGAGAGAAGAAGAAATAATAGAAAGAAATAGAGAGTCATGCACGTAGCAG
>JAMLFY010000010.1:28449454-28613910 GCA_030441495.1 Dalbergia oliveri
TAAATTTTTAAAAAATCATATAATACTTTAAGCTTATCTAATATTGTATTAGCGTTATCATATTTCCAATTAGTATAATGTACATTCTCTAATGTATTTCATATCCCTTATGTAGCGTTTGATAGTAGAGCCGGATAAAAACTATAAAGACAACGGAGATAGTGATGAAGGAGATATGAAAAATATTATTTTTGTATTGTATTTGACTGTAAAGTATAACATATGATAATTGTTTTTGTATTTAGTTTGGAAATCCAATAATATAACAAATGCATGATAAAAATATATATATACCTTGTCGCAGTACGTGGTACCACCCTTAGGTTTGAGGACACACTGGGAAAAATTAAATATATATATTGGAATATTATTGAAAAAAAATTAAATTTCTATTTTCATATCTTGCTCCTATTGTCTTCACTTTTATAGGTATAGAAATTTTATATCTTTCTATCCTAGATACAAAAATTTTTCCTGTCTCATGTCCTTGTCTTTATGACCAAACATGTTTATATCTCTAGTATCTCCATATTTCTATCTTTGTATCACAAACTAAATACTACCTTAGTTACTTATTACTAGTTTACTACTTTGATATTTTATTCTCTTCTCTTGAAAATTCAACGGATATAAGGCAAGGATATATATAATATATATATATATATATGTGTGTGTGCGCGCACGCGCTTTTAGATAAATAATTTTTTATATGAGGAAAAATTTTCACTAATATATAATTAATAAATTTAAAATCTTTTTGTTGTCTAATTTATGAGGACAAAAGAAAGCTCACTAAAATTTTTCTATGTTCTCTATGTTGTCATCAAAACATTTTACTTCCATATTAATATTTTGTAATTTATTTGGATAACATATTTGGATAATATATTTGCCAAGAAATTATTAATATTTTCAATTAGTCTGTAAAATCCTCTCTTGACCAAAAAAATCATTTTAATTTAAAATCTCACTTACATTGATTTAATAATCATTAAATATTACATAAATTACAACTCATCATTGTGACTGTAATTTAAAATTAGGAGGATTGATGGTTAGAAAGATATATTAAATATGGTTAATCTATGTTTTTCCCCTAATATTTTAGCTATCTTCCACCACTATTGGAACTATTACTTCACTTTAGACCACAGTTATCACACTTGACCTAGTGATCAACTTAAAATACCGATTCACTAATTAAATTAAATTCTATTAAATCAATATATAAAAATATAATTAATATAAAAATATAATATATGTATATATTAATCGCACTTTATAGCACAACAACGGCCAAGTGGTAGTTGTGTGATTTTAATATATTTTTAGACTCTTTGTTGACGCCCAAAGTCTTCCACATTGCAATCGTAAAGGCAGCATACTGTTGCAGGAAAACGCGTTTGAGCTAGCTTATATTTCGGAGAGCGCGCCATATCCAACTTAAAGCCACGGCACATTGCAAGAGGTGAAGCTTCCTCGCGCATGCGTGCATGACCGTGTATTCTTTCCTCCCTCCTTCATATGTTGTGTGTGTGTGTGTATATATATCTCTGTGTGTGTGTTACTTCATCGTCATCTCACCATCATTTTCTTCTTCTTCTTCAGGTCCATGCTCTAACTTCCGCCTCCTCTTAATTGTGGTATGTAATTTTAACCTGCACTTTGTTTTAAGTTCAACCTCTTTTCACTTTATCCTTCTGTCTTCCTTACTTCTTGGGTTATGAACTCCCTTTAAATTCTCCTCGTTGTCTTTGTTGCTACTATACCTCGACAAAGAATCCTATCATTTTCGACCAAAAGGGAAAAAAAAAAAACAAGAATCTTATCAGTTCGATGAAAATATAATTAATTTTCCTTACAATTTTGAAACATTTGTTTTTGCCTTATTGCCTTAAGCCCTGCTTAATGAAATTGTTGGTCATCTTTGTGCACGCAAGGGTAGAAGAAAAAGCTGCCGTTCAATCTCTATTTTCCGGCCGAACCCCGACCCAAAAAACTTTTATTTTCAGGTATGCATATTCACATTTGGCGTGGGGTTGGTTTGAGAATATATTTACATGTACGAGTGTCAAGTGTTATTTAATATATGAGGCTGATTCGTGTAAACTTTATCCCTTTTTTTAACTAAATACACCTTTAATTTTCTAATTTACTGAGTTGAAATTTTAGCCGCAAGTGAAGTTAGCAACTAGCAAGCAACAGTAGTGAGGTTGGTATATTGGCATGTGTGTCCATGGAGTGGACCCTCTCTAGCTTTCTTTTTTTTCCTTGTCTCAGACGCTCTCTTGCAATTGGTTTCAGCATCTTTGATTAGGAAATTTTTTTCAAGTTGCATTCGAAAAAATTGAGTTTAGAAAAAGTTAAGCTGTTTGTTTTGTATTTTGTATTTTTTATTTTTAATAAAAGTGTCTTATTTTCATAAAAATTGATTTTAGTGAAAATGAAAAATATCAATTTTTATTTTTTCATTTCATATCAATTCTTCTTCTTCGAAATTCATCTTTTTTAATATTTTCCCTAAACACAAATTAATTTTTTATATTAGTTATTTTAAGAGCAATTCTACTAAATTGTATACCAAATGAGTCGTTAATCATTATAGGCGTTGTGGCAGGGGCGGGGCGGGGCGGCTCCATGTGACCATGTGTGCTGAACTATCACTATTCGGTCACATGCTTTTCATTTTATATACATCACCAAAAAAAAAATTATATAAACTTTGTTTTATATTTACGTATTATCCTCTTATCGTATTATATAAAATTTTCGGATCCATTACTTTACTGTGATATCTCTTTATAGTCTCCGCACACAGTTCGTATGCATGCTTTAACACAATTTTTGACATTACACTCTGGTAGTTATATTTTCATTAATTTTTGGTATGTATAAATTACTTTATCTTATTCTATAAGTTTCTAACACTATATATACTTCTTTAGTAGATAGATCTTAGATATTTTCTTAGAATTGAGTAAGTTTAAGTTAATCCCAAAAATTAGTTTAAAGAATGAAAGTTGTTTATGACTTATAAAGATTATTTAAACTTTATCACGGGTGATGTGAGACTTTAAAACATTGAATTTAGAACATTCAATTGCGGAGAAGTTCTTATATTCTACTTGTGTCCTCCAAACAGATAATAACCATTCATTTAATTAATCGGTGGCTTCTCGGGTGATGTTGTTGGTCAATGCAAATGGTGAAGTTGCCTAGGTGAAAGCGTGTCTATGTGACACGTGCATTAAATGTAGTTGCATTTAACAACAGTTTGAAAACGTAGTTAAATGAAGTAAACAATGTGGCTAAACATCACTCAGCTTTTCATACCAAGCGCACTCTCCACCCTCCTCCTCTCCAACGAGACAACCTTGCAAAGCCTCAAACTTTCTGCAATGTGGATTTGATCTGATAGGTTTGGATTTTAAATTATCAAGTGAATTCTTTTGTGAAGATTTTATTCCTTCAGTATGATATTTGGGAATTAGAGTTTCATTTCCCAAATCACAAAAACCAAAAAATTCAAAATCAGAAGCAGAACTTGAATCTGATGGAGTCTACAAAAAACACCACGGATTACTACCTCAAATCCTACTGCCACATCTCGAAGACTGCTCCCTTCCACCGGAATCCATCCACCAAGCCTTCCTCAAAACCACTCCGCAGCAAAATCACGCTCCGCCGCAATTGTCTCTGACGACAACGACGCCGAGAACGAGCGGCCAGGAGCATGCGCCGTTGAGAAAGGATGCGAAGCCGGCGAAGACGAAGTGAATATCGTCGACAGACGATGTTTAGCCACATTGTTTGTTTCAGTTGACCACATCCGTAAAACGTTGGTATCGCTCAGGCACGCTTCCACATAGGCGACCTCACCATTTGTATTGACTAACATCATCACCAGAGAAGCCACCTAATCAATGATTCAATATGGGTTCCACTTCCACCACTCATGGCCAGAACATGTGAAGTCAGTAGTCAGTAGTGACAAACAAACATCCCCATTTGTATAATTAAAGAACTAGCTTTTTTTTATCCATACTGTGTACGATAAAGTAGCATAGTAAAAACTAGATTTTATTTTATTTTATTTTGGTAAATGTGTTTTTCATAATATATGTCAGGTTAATTTAAAAAGCTTTAATAATTTACAACGAGAATTTAACTATGTATTATTTTATTTTATATGTATTCTCATATATTAAATAAGAAATTTGCAAAAATTGCTTCTTATTTTCAAACAAAGTAAAATAATTTTTTTGTTTAAAATTATATAAACTATTTTGTATTAAGTTCTTATAATTTTATTCTTAATTTAATAATAAACACTATTAACTTACAAAGAAAAAACTATTTTACATTGTTTAAATTTGATAACAGCGGTAATAGTGATTGTCATGAAATCATCTCTCCTAAAACATAAACATATTTATATGAATATGGGTTCAAATCGTTAACCATTTGATAATAATAGTTTTAATATCATATCATGAAATCACTTTTTTCTAAAATTTTGGACTGATAAGTAAAAATAAATAAATAATTTTATACTTTAATAGTGACCAAGGTATGTAGAATTGATAACATGGTAATAGCATTGAAAAAACCGATATACGACAATAGTCAATAGTTACTTCAAAGAGAATATATTTCAAGTATTTATAAAGGTTAAATATTTTGATTATATCTTTAATTAATGTAAGAATATTCAACAGTTCGTCTTTCCTTATTATTATTATTATTATTTTCCCTCTCATCTCTCTCTTATTCTTATTCGTACAAGAACAATTCAAGAACTCTGAAAAAACCTAACTTATCATCAACAGGTTCCCTTGTGTACTTGGGCGGCCTTAGTTTTGTCCATTACGAACTTTTTCAATTAAGAGTAGTATAACGTATATAAATGCTTGAATTGGTGAATAAAATTTCCTTTTCTTGTTTGTTTAACTAGAGGCCATGGAAAGTCATTGCGTCACATTAATTCAGGAAATGCTATCCTCCCCGTATTTTTAGACTATAAACCTATATTTTTGTTTTTTAAAATTTATATTTAAGGATAAGTTTATAATTTTATTTCTTTCACATTAATTATTAATTTGGTTTTATCTCTTGTCTAATTAATGTTATTATGTGAAATCAAGGGGATTATTCATTGATTTCAATGGTAGATATCTTTTATTCATCCAAAATTAATGTTATTATATTTCTCCAATATGACATTTTCAAAAATAAACCAACCATTACCGTTAAGATATTAATTAAGAAGATATTTTAAAAGAAAATACTACAAATATATTAAAAAATATAATTGAAATGATATTTATTGTTCATTTTTTTTGTTTAGAATATTAAACACAAATTTAAAAGTGACCTGTACGCTTTACATGTTATATTACGGCACCATAAGTGACATAAAATTTTACAGTAAAAATTTAAAAATAATTTATGGATATTTGATAAAATCTTATGTTTTAAAGTTTAATAATTTTAATTTTTCAATGTATTCTTAACCAAATTTTTGACGTTTTAATTAAGAGTATAGATTTAAATTTTTAATGATTTTGAAAATTAAGTATTGTTTAATAGTTAGAAATATTTACTAAATATACTTTAATTTTTTCCTTTAATACATTATTAATTCTTCTAAATGTGCAAGAGGTTGTAGGCAATTTATTATTCATTTTTATTTTACAGAATGCTTCATATAATAATGATAATATCATATATACTGAGAATATTAATTATGTGAGAAAAAATCAAACTCAAAATCAATGTGAATGAAACAAATTTAAAAATTTATCCTAAACTAAGTCTCTTTACATAAAGGGGAATGAGCTTTATTTGGTCTTAAACAAATGTATAACTAGTATTTCCCTATATATTAATATACTTTATTATGCTCCAGTTCGCCTGAATATGTTTTTTAAATTAATTCTTATAAATATACATAATTTTAAAGGACCAAATTAATTCTTATGTTATATTTTTTGGTTCCTATTATTAGTCCACACAGTTAGACGGTGAGAGCTATAAGTACAAAATAATATAATTATAAAATATTTATAAGGACCAATTAAAAATAAAATTTTAATAATTATAAGGATTAAATTTATATTTTAAAATGCTAATAGGTTTAATTTCGATGTCATTAACCAAAAGATAATGTTGAAAAAGAATGGCAGATCATAAGTCAAAAAGAGAAATTTAGAGAGATTAATATCAAAACGATACATATTTATAGAAATTAAAAATATATTTAATCCTTTAGTTAATAACTTTTTAATAAATAAAAAAATACTCTTTATAAAAGACATATACAACCCTTACTTTTAATTTTTTTAGCACATGATTACTTCATCAAGCTCGTTGTAAATTACACCTAATTGGAGTGAAAATGTGATCTTTAATTAGTGTATGAATTAGGATCCAAACTTTATTTTAAACTGATTGAATATGCATGATGATGATGATGATCCAAGCCTTATCTATTGCAAAGCTTCTTCCATTTTCTTTAGCTTAATTTTTTACAAGAATTTTAGGTTGTTCAAACTTAGTCAATATTTTTATTCCATTTTAGCGATCACCACCGTGTATGAATTCCATAGTCTATTTGAATGCCTTAAGATGATTGTTGCTAGTCTTGCTACTTCCCTCCTCGTGAGTGCCTTAAATGGTTCATCTTGAACTTCATTAGGTAGATTTTCTCTTTTTGTTTTCTTTGTCAGAGCTTATATCATCATTCTGTGATCCTACCTTTTCTATTTATCCTCCTTTTTATATTTCAAAAAATAAATTATTGGAATTATTATGGAATGTAGGCAGTGAAAATACTAACTGCATAGTTGTCTCTCACAGTCAATACTCTTTTTTATTTTTAATTTTTTTTAATATTTCACAGTCTATACTTCAAAGCCTAGCAAAGTGAAAGAAAAGCTCTTTACCGATTCAGAGGTTGAAAGCTTCATGGATGCAACCACTATGGAAGGACGACGATCTATCTTGACGCCACCATACTTTGATGGTACAAATTACATTCAATGGAAGGAACATATGAAGATATTTATACAGTCTGTGGACTTCAAACTTTGGCTTGTGATTAAAAATGGACTAAATATTCCAAAGAAGCTAGTAGAGGGTCAGGAAGTGGAAAAATCCGAGGATGAATTTGATGATGAAGACATGAAGAACGTGGGCAAGATTCAAAAGCGAAGAATATCTTATATTGTGCTATAAATCTAGATACTTTTGAATGGATTTTGAAGTGCCAAACAGCCAAACAAATATGGGATGAGCTTGAAAGGTTAAGAATCGTTTCATGCATTCAAAATTTTAAATCTTGATTATTGCTAGCTAATCTAACTATGAATTTATTTCTCCTTTGTCCAGCCTAGTTTCTCAACGAAATTCGGTGAATAGTACATTATAAAGTACTTTAGTAAAAATAATAAGGAGATTTAATCTCATTTGATCATACTAATTGTACTCCGTTTATCCAAAAAAAAAAAAACTAATTGTACTCCATTTGCAAATTTCTTGGTTTGACAGGGAAATGACAGTTACCGATGTGACCTTGACATGTGAGCCCCTTCCTGATCACAATGTGGCCAGAAATTTAAATCAATATAATTGGCCTACACTTGATTTTCTAGAGGGAACAAGTTCGTATTCTCTCTATCTCAATCGTCATTTAATCATGCACTATCCCTTAGTCGTCAATTATTCTCACACTAATTCTTTGAAAGGTCATACGGGCTACTGCAAGTCAAAACACACATCTGAATAAGACTGTGTCAAGAGAGATATAAGAAACTATTGCATATTTCTGCAATGGATGAAATTTATAAGTTAAAATTACTATTTACATTAACTTTTGGCTAATCATGTGCATTTGCATTTAACAGTAACCACACTTTTTAAAATAAAAAATAAAAACATTATAACAAATAGAATAATAACATTACTCTTAGCTTGATTAGAAGGTAAAAATATAGTGGAAAGTTTTATGAATTTCCTTATGTAAAATTAAATATAGAACCATTCATAAAAATTTTACTCTATTTTTATCTCCAATCAAACACACCATTAGAGTCGGTTGCAAAAATGAGGAGACATACTTTCTGCATTCTAACCATACATAGGAGACCATAATGTCAACTTTCAATTGATTAATTGTATCCTAGAACCTCCTCTAAGGATGCGCCTGGTTATTGAGGTATAAAAATGTGACGAAAATTTCATGAGCAATTAGTTCTATGAATAAAATTATACATGAAACTTATGCATAAAAATTTTCACTTCATTTTATTCTAAATCCTAATTAAAAGATATGTGTAATATTTTAGCTTTTTTTTTTTTTTCAGGAGCAGCCATGGACGGATTCTTCAAACACTGTGTGCCTCTTCACAAGCTTGCACTAGAAGCGAATTGGCCAGCAGCCAAGCTTATCTTAGACGCGGATTATAGGCTGAAACATACAGCTATAACAAGGGAGTACAGTACAGTGCTACATGTTGCAGCAGGTGCAAGTGCAAGTAGTGAAACCCATGTTCACTTTGTGCAGGAGCTGCTGCGATTACTAGAACATGATCACATAGCATTGCAAGATATCAAAGGCAACACTGCCTTTTGCTTGGCTGTTGCAGCTGGGAACATGCCAGTGGTTCAGTTATTGCTGGAAAGGAATCCATTCCTGCCAATGATTAGGGGTGAAGGTGGAGTTACCCCAGTTCAGTTTGCTGCATTTCAAGGAAGATGTGAAATGGCTCAGCATCTATATGCATTGACCAAACAAGAATTCGAAGATCAGGACTGGGAACTATTGTTCTTCACTTGTATCAACACTGGCAACCACGGTATGTATTGCCATTAATGGAGATAGAAATGATTTAAAGTATCATGTCATGAAGTGTCCATACCATGTCATGAATTATCTCTATCACAAACTTATAAGCACATGAATAATTGGGAAAGATGGTTTATAACATAGTATTTGAGTCTTTATAACCAATTGGTATGATTTCCATTGCCCTCATTCTTCTAAATAAAAAATAATTAGATTTCATACAAGATAAACACGGTCATATGTATTATTTACGCTTCAGAAAAAGATATTAAAGGATGTATTGTATATAAAAATCATTCATGTGTTGAGGGGATGTATTAGATATAAAAATTATTTATGTTCCTCAACCTGATAGTTTAAGCTTTTGAGTTGGTTTCATGACAACATGCATTTTGTTTTAATAATAAATAAAAAAACAAAGATATTGATTGTTGGAAATTAGGGGGCCAAAATTGAGATTTGCACTAGTTAACTTATTAAGATTTTATTTAACTAGTGCCCTAAGGACACTAGGACACTAGTTAAGAAAGTAAAAAAAAGAAGGGTGGTTTGAAAAGTGTTTTGCAGAATAATTTTTAATTTTTAAAAATAAAAAATGAAAAAAACTTGTTTGGTTGATTATTCTCTTAGATTATTTTAAAAACAAAAAATGGGTTTTATGTTTTAAAAGCAAAAATTAGAAAACGTTAAAAGAAGTTTTTGGAATTCTATTTTTAAAACAAGAAAGAATGCGATAGCATAATTGTAATTAGTTAGTTTCATTAATTGCTATCCAAAACAATTTTCCAAATATTGTTTTCAAAAAGTTTTCAAAACACAAAAACAAAAACAATTCCAAACAACTCCAAAACTTTTATCTTGCAAACATGAACTTTTGTATTTTCAATATTTAGGACCCACCACTAAGTTTAAATGCTTGTCTTTTTTAGTATCCTTAACTAGTATCCTAAAGACACTAGTTATCAAAACTCTTAACTTAAAAGGATAGCAATAATACTTCCTTCATTCTAAAATATATATCTTTTTTAACAGAATTAAGGTAATGATTAGATCTTATTGATTTTATAAAAAATAATAATAAAATATGAAAATACCCTATTACTGTTTGTCTCTCCATTAAATCACATTTGCTCATTCTCTCTCCTTAATAAAAAAGGGGAATAAAATGGACATAAAGTAACTAATGAGTTATTGAAAATAAAAATTGACAATTAATTTAAAACCAGAAAAGAAGTCAAAAACCACATTTAAAATGAAAAATAATGTTAGAACCTCCTACAAATTAATCTGCATACTAAATAGAGTTAAAACTTAAATATAATCCATGTCTTGAAACTTTAAAAGATTATCAATACTAATTTGATAAAATATTTGGGAGAATTTGTGGGAGAATTGAGTAGGAGAAAATATCATTTTCCTAAAAAGAAATGGAGCGAGGGAGTACGTAGTTCGTTAACATGTTGTCTTAATCCAAAATTATATGTTTGTTGACTGGTGGCTCCATTCCTTTATAAAGTCCTTGCCTACCCACTTCTTTGTTACTTTAAAATTTCCTTTACTCGTCTAATTATTCACACTTGAATTTCTGACATTTATCACAATATTTTGAAGGCTTAGCTTTACAGATGGCTGCAGAAAGACCAAGGCTGGCTTTTGCTAGGGATACTTGTGCTGAGACAGCTCTGCATCTCTTGGCTCGAAAGCCTTTGGACGACTCTTGTCGTCAAAGTCCAAAATATCATTTTGGTATCAAGACCAACCCTGGTAAATCCTTATATATATTCACGGTTTATTAGGAAAATTAAGTCACGGCTGAAATTTTATTTGTATATTATAGCAATAAAGATTCATTATTCATTTACATGGGTCTTTTCATTTCGAGTAACCGAAGTTTGTATTCTAGTCATGAAGCAACGGGTGGATCTTCAACTTGTTAAGTTTCTCTGGCATGAGATTATCTACATGACAGAGTCAAGCTCAGAGGTCATCGAAATCATAAGCGCACCTTCTCAACTGCTATTTGTTGCTGCAGAAGCTGGTAATGTTGGGTTCTTGTCAGAACTCACTAGTGCTTATCCTACCTTGATATCAGAGGCAGACGATAGAAATCGGAGTATCATTCATTTAGCTGTTATGCATCGCCATGCTAGGATTTACAATCTCGTACATGAAATAGGAGCTCAAAAGAATATTATAGTGACATATGAAGATAGGATTGGCAATAACACTTTATTGCACTTGGCTGCAAAATTATCGCCATCAAGCATACATGAGTTAGTTTCTGGAGCAGCTTTCCAAATGTACTTTGAGTTAATATGGTTTGAGGTATTAGTATAACCCCTTTATTTCAACCCCTTTATTTCTTGGCTTTGCATACTTGTGTGTCTCCAAGAGTAACAACACTTTCCAAACCCATGTTACATTTTGAACATTGTTCATTCCAAGTATAGGGACCATGAATCCCCTGCATCTAAAGTCATAGCCAGAGGCAAAGGGGCCAAGAATAATATCTAGATATGCACTTATTGAAGTACTTATATTTAGTATAATAAATATATAAATATATATGCAGAAGTTCAAATGCTGGGGGGCCATGGCTCATAGAGGGCCCCCGGCTCCTCCACTGGTCACAGTGCCCCTTGTATACTAATATTTATGGGAAAAGAAATTGATATCTTGTTATACATGCAATTTAGACATTGCACTTGCTTAACTTGCTGATAATTAAATATGACAGGAGGTGAAGAAGATAATGCCACCATCATTCATAATGATGAAAAATTCTGAAGGCTTAACTGCTAGTGAATTATTCACAAAGGAGCATGCAGAGTTGCGGGAAAAGGCAGAGGCTTGGATGAAAGGCACTGCTGAGCAGTGCATGCTTATTTCAACTGTCATTGCTTCAGGAGTATTCTCTGCTGCAATAAGCTTACCAGGTGGCATCAATAACAGTGCAGGAAATCCAAACAACTTGGAAAAAACAGCGTTCCTGGTATTTGAAATTTCAGATGCAGCTGCATTTGTCTTATCAGCAGCTGCAATGTTAATGTTCTTTTCTATTATTGTCTCACGTTATGCTGAGTATGACTTTTATAAGTCACTGCCCTTGAAGCTGATGTGTGGATTGGTGACACTATTCTTCTCCATAACAAGCATGATAATAGCGTTTGGAAGTGCCTTCTACATAAGCTATTACCATTACCATGGCTCCAAGTGGGTTCCTAGTTACATTTCGGTATTTGTTTGTCTGCCAGTATTTCTACTTATATTTCTGCAATCTTCACTATGGACAGAAATCATATACTCAACCTACTATTGTAGGAACCTTTTAGAGCCAGGTAAAAGAAAGCTTTATGTACTAGGTGAGTAGAGGCTGGGTTCATGTACCCAAAAAAGAAAAAGGGAACTCATGTTTTGCTTGGTCAAGGTTGTAATCTTTATTTATGCTAAAGAAAAAAGTTCTGATTTACTGGCAAAAGTGAAGAAATTTGAATCAGATAAATCTAGTAGTGCCCTTAAAACTTAATTGTATTGTACCACAACAAATTAGAATGAGATCAAGTTTACTAAAATTCACCCGGACTATTTTCTATATATAATATTTGCTTTGAAGACTCTTGAATTTGTAAAATTATTATCCTAAGGTCTTCTAAATTTATAAAATAATTGTACAATTCTCCCTTCCAGTGCACATTAAACAACACGCTTGGAAGAGATCTGCATCAACCGAACAAAATAAATTTCATCAAATATAAGGGGCACATTAACTTGCCCACTATAAAATGGTTGAATACATATCTATGCATTATATAGCGCCAATGTTGATACATAAACTTCTGTTACGGGTATGGCCATTATACAAGCAGCTGAATTTAATAACCAGCCATTTGAAGTTTTGAACTAAATAATGTGTTCAGCCTTGGTGCTGAAATGCAATATGAGACGGTGTTTTTTTTGTGACAAGACCACCTAATGGGAACACTGTCATAGGGCTTCTCTTTATGGTATATTTATGGTTTGGTTTGATTTAATTTTGAATGCAAAAGTAGAATATTTGAACAAAATAACTGGTTTCTAAACAAGCAACGAAAATAATACTACAAAAGAATATCTAGTGTGATTCATAATGTAACCCAAATACAGAAAGGCAAGCATATGCACCAAAGCTCAACAACACAACACAATAGGCCAAACTACAACTAGCCCTTTATTGGAAATAGAAGACACGAGCAAAGAAACAGGAACAGAAGACGATTTGAGCACATCATTCTTCATCTGACTCCGATTCTGCATTCTGAAGCCAAACAACGAAAGGTTCTGCATTCTTCCATATCTTAAGTCCTTATTATCTCCCTGAAGTCCACCTTGATACCACTGCACTATGTGCTCTTCCTCCAACATGTCAGCATCATAAAGTGCCTTCAAAATGAAGGCCACTTCCTTCAGAGCATTGGAAGTGGACTTGAGACAAAAAGCCTCAATTGCGTGAAGCAGTAGTAGCTGCGATCCCTCCTCCATTGAAGCTGCAGCAGCAAGGTAGCCTTCTTCTTGATCACTTCTTTTGCAAACCCTTTCTCAATGCCCTCAAATAAGGCCTCAGAGAGCACTGACCTTTTCTTGAGCAGACATGGGAAGTGCTACCAGATGAGACTGCAATTCATTTGCCACAACACCTTTCTTCAAAATTGCCTTCATTTCTCCAACGAGTGTACTGTAGTTCATCAAGTTACCATTTCCAGAACCATTGCCTACTTTGCTTCCCGTTTTTTCATTCTTCTCAGGCTCATTTGTGGAGAGCATGACCATATCAGCTGTTACAGCACTTAACTGTTCTTGGATATGTTGGCGAGCAGCCTCCAGTGATGCATCCGTTTGCCACTGGATTTCATCATCATCTGCATCAGGAGCCTCTTCCTTATCATCAACTTGACTGTGAGTAGGAGATGTATGGTCTTCATCAGAGCCACTTGCTTTCTTCTTTGTAGTGGTCAACTTTGTAGTGCCATCCTTGGATGTGGAAGAGCTTTTCTTCTTAACCTCTTTCTTCAATTTCTTCTGCTCCTCATCAGCTGCTTCACCTTCCTTCAATCTCCCTTCTCAGTTCTTCTCATGGCCTTCTTGTCTTTGGACCCTTTATTTGTTTCAGGAGGGTTTTTTACAATAAAGGTAGTCAGCTTGTCTCTCATATCCACATCAGACACAGCCACAAGCAGCACATTTCAGCTGGATCATTTGGCTCTTAGTAATTAATATCTCTGTCTCAGGGTTTCCACAGCCATAACGTAGGACATATTTCTTGATGAAGTTCTCAAGAAGACCAGCAAGTTTCGCAGTGTCGTGCGCCCCATTAACATGAGAAGTCCCAGCTTTCTCATCAAACTTTGATTGGGCTCCAAGTTCACACCCAAAGTACTTGGTTGTGTAAGAGGCTGGCCTTGTCAATGCCTTTGCAATATCAACCATGTTGACAATATTTGTTTTGATGCCATTACCCCTGCCCTCAATTTTGGTAATCATTTTAGGCATCTTGTCCCTATAGAAGGCATCATCACTATTTCCAGCACCAATGTTCTGTAAGGCCATGACGACTTCCAACAATGAAAAAGTTGCAGATACAGAAAAGCACACAAGGGCTTATTCTTTTCTTGGACGGTGATGACCAGCTGGTTGTGATCAGAAAGACCTCCTTGTGCAATCAGAGAAGGCTTCCAAGAGTAACAACAAAGGTCGGAGTGTTGTTCCTGGTGCGGCTCACGATGCATACAGCTCAACCTTGTTGGCAACAAGGGCTTATTCATTTTTCTTGAAGAAGAAAAACACTCCAAGGTCCTCAATTGCTCCCAAATGGGTAATAGCCTGTTCAAACATGAAAGAAAGTTCAACTTCACACCTTCCACCTTGGAATCTGCAACTGCGGAACTTGCAGGAAACCTGATTCAACAACAACAACAACAACAATAAGGCCCAAGATATATGATGTTACACTTTCTTCATATGACTATTTCAAACCAGTTAAGCCCTAACACACACACACACACAATAAGAAATAAAAACAAACAAACAAACAAATAAATAAATAAGCAATAATTATGATGAATATTTCTCAATAAAAAAGCAAAACGAGACAACATATAGATCATTGAAACAGATTAATCGAGAAGCACCAAAGATATTAACAGGATTGATCTAAGGGAGGTTTACCAAAAACAAAAAAGTGTAGGCAAGCTCAACCCAAAAAATTGGGACTTGTTGATTGGTTACTTGATTGAGGTTAGTGAAAAAAGCATCAAACTTGATAATGTAAAGAGACTATTATTATAATTATTATTATTATTATTATGAAGAAATATGTGGTTAGATCTTAATCATAGGAAATAAAACCCAGAAATCTAAAACAAAAATCGAATGGAAGCAACAAGTGAAAGAGGGGAAAAGGGTAGGGTTACCTGCAGGGAGCAAAGATGAATGAAATTTGAAGGCTGAAGAAGCGTCAGGAAAAGAAGAGAGGCTGCTGCGGCTCACAACTAACGAAAACAACTCACGGCAATGTCTTCCTTGTATATGCCCTTCCGAGGTAACCTATAATAAAGCAAATTGCATTCCCTCCCAAGTGAAATTCGCCTGCACTTTCTTCTATTTATACAATTTACTTAACAGGATTTCGAATTTGTCAAATTATTATAGTAATTTCTATTGAGTTTATAAAACCATTTAAATTAGTATCACTTGTATAAATAAAAATAAATCGAGGTGAATTTCATAGAACTTCTGAAGAGGTTGGTACAATTTATTTATATTTATTAATTTTTTTTTTGTTTAGGCTAAAGATCTACGCCTTTTAACAAGAAGAAAAAAAAACGATTTTTTTATCACGAGATATTTATGTAAATTTATAGTAGTGTATTTGGTTCTTTACTTAATAAATAAAAGTTTAAGATTGTTCAGATGTAATATATGGGAAAAATGACTCCCGACGTGCAAAATTTAATTTAATTCTAGTAATTGATAAAGCCAAAATAACCATTCCTGAGATTTTATATTTATATGCATTTGAGCAACCAATAACAATTTAGTTAGCTCAGATATTTTGATATGAAATAATGACATAAGAACGGGACAACTTTACTAGTAAAAGAGATATTTTTACGTGCGTAAGAGTAACTTATAGCTCAGGGTGGGAGGGTGATGAGCTAAGGGTAAACGTCTGTTAACTATAGGCTTTATTTTCGAGGTTCAGGTAAGGTGTTAAAGGTCCTGAGGTAAATTTTAGAAACTTGTTTGCAATTTATATAATAAGGCCTACATGTAAGCCTAAATGGCCTGGCCTTTTAACACTCCTTAAAAGGTCTAAAAAGGCTTTTGAAGCTTACCATTCAATTTCATAGAATCAAATTAAATCCAACAAAGTTCTAATTTCAAACACATCAAGATTGAACATTCAACTAAAAGTCCAAGCAAATTCAAACCATACAACTAAACCAAAGTTTGAAAAGAAAATTCAACCACAAGTGAAACAAGGTTCACCAACTCTCAAGAACAAAGCATGAGCAATTTAAATATTACATAACTAAATAAAACATAATCTTCAAATAAACCCAACAAACCAACAAAAGATCAAATCATCAAACTGATCTCCTCCTCTTCTTCAAACTCAAGTACCTTGAAATAAAAAATTATTTATAGTTAAATTGTGCCATAAATTAAGAACTACTAGAAATAATCCTAATTAATAATCCAAAATCTCAATTAACAAACCCTAAAAGGAAATACAATGACAAGCAAAACCCAACCTAATAATACTACCAGCAATGACGAAGAATGCGCTACCCTATTCCCTTCTGTGTCTTTCCCTTTCTTCACATTTTTTTTCACGTAATAGTTCAAATTGAAAGGTGGTTAGAATAATTAATCATATTTTTATTTTTTAACAAAAAAAGGAAGCAAACGGTTTATTAAACCCAAAGAAATGTAAGGATTACACACGAACCTAAAGCCACCAAATAGAGTGACAAGCAAAATGTTTTAAGGAAAGCAAAGAAAATAATAGAGACCTTCAGTTTTGAGTTTCACGGTGTGGTACCTTTCAGTCTTTGAGTTTCACGGTGGAAGGTAGATTCTGGACAGAGTCTGGATGAATGGTCAGGCGAAGGGTAGTCTGCGCGATGGGGTGGCTGGCCTGCGCGCAATGGGGTGGCTGGCTGAGCTGCGACGGGTGGTTGCGTGGGGATCAGACGAGCGGCGGAAGGAAGGAAGAGGGACGGACGGGCGACGGACGGGTGGCCAGTGTGACCGAGTGTCGCTGCGACGCCTTGATTGTGCGTCTTCTTCATGAAGGGTTTCTAAAAGTGTGAATGTGAGTTGTAAAAGGGTTTCTAAAACTAAAAGGACTGAATGTGAGAAAGGAGAAAACAGAATGATTTTAAAATTATTTTATTAGTTTAATTTTGAAAACTAATATAAATATATTAGATAGATAACATATTATCAAATAAACAAGTTAGTGTAATGGTTTATACTCTTTGAAAAATGTTGAGGACTTGGGTTCAAATCCTCCACACCTCAAATATATAATTTTACATATTATTAAGTATTCCTAAGGCCTATTAGGCTTATCAGCTTCAAAGGGCCCTAGCCTAAACTCTTTAATAGGCTTTTTGCAGGGTTTATATTCTAATTTACTTATAGCTTTTGTTTTATGATTCGGGTATATAGTACAACGTATAATTTTTTTTAATTTTTTTAAAAATTAAAAGTCATATTTTTATTCTTTGTTTTATCTATCAAAATAACTTATTATTTTTAAAAAAATTATTTTAAATATATTTTTAAAAATTAAATATTTAACTTCTTAAAAAATTCTTTCTAAAATATTAAAAATAAATATTTTTATTATTATATATTTAAATATAAATAAATTATTCATAAAATATTTCTATATAAATATTTAAATAAACTATTTATTTAAACATGGTCTTAGTTCATTAGTTATATAATGCACCAACATTTTTTAAGACATTAAAACTAGTAATTTTTCTTAGAAATTATAGAAAAGGAAGGTGGAAGTTGAATATAAAATCATCACTCAAAGGTACAAAAGTCTGAAAAATAACTATAACCATTAAACTATAAACTCAATCACAGTTTATGCATCAACTTTATAGTCGTCAAAAACATACAAATACATGGTCACAAAAAATTTAAGGAAAGAACTAAAATGCAGGATCACATTGCGCCATTTTAAAATTTAAGAACTAGAATACGAATGATCGATAATTCAGGGCCTAAATTGCAATTTCCCAAAATTATTGACTCCACCGGTGGGCAATTCGGACATTACACTACCCTCTACTCCTCCTCCTCCTCCTCGTCTAACTGTCACTACCTCCTGCAACGCCCACCCTAGCTCAACTCCACCTCGTTGCGTTGAGAAGTAAAGCAACTTCACTTCTCTCTCACTCTTTCTCACTCACCTTCCACCAACAATCGCGTTTCCGATTATGGCGTTCTCCGGAGCCGCCAAACGCCTCTCTATTCCCTTAAAGCAGCTCTCCCTCATCCCCGCGCACCGCCACTACTGTCTCTCACCCTGCAAACCCGTTTCTTCTTCTTCTTCTCAACGCTCAGAATCACTTCCTTCTCAATTCAGCTTTCTAAGAGGATACAGCGTCCCCGCCTCCGACCAAATGAATCTCATCAAGAAACTCAGAGAACGAACCAGCGCCCCCATCAAAGACGTTAAGGCCGCTCTCGTCGATTCCAATTGGAACATTGGTACATACACACATTTCACTTTATTATTATTATTATTATTATTAGTTAATTCGAATGTTGATATAAATGATCATGAATGTGAAAAAATGAATTGTGATTTTGATGAGTGCACTGTGGTTAGTTACTATAGGCTTGTTTTTGCATGAATCCTGGTCACTGTGTAGTTGTTGTAACAGAATAACTGAATCTGTAACAACCTTAACAAACCTAACCAACTAATGAATACGATGATGGTGCAGAGGAGGCTCTGAAGGAACTGAGGAAGAGGGGAAAGGTTTTGGCTTCCAAGAAATCAGCTCGAACTGCGGCTGAAGGCTTGCTTGCCCTCGCTCAGAATGAGTCCAAAGCTGCGCTTATTGAACTCAATTGTGAGACCGATTTCGTCGCGAGGAATGAGATCTTTCAGCACTTGGTTAGTTGCTTTGGGATGTGAATTGCATTGGAACGCGACTGAATTATATGTTCTGTCATAGGATTTTACCATGTTGTTGAATGCGGTCCTTCTTGCAGGCATTGTGTTTAGCAAAGCAAGCTTTGTTGGTCGAAAACAGCTCTCCGCTGGTTTCCGGTGCCTTTCATGTTGGACCTGAATCTTTGGAGGTGACTAAACCCAACTTCCCTCTACCTTCACTGTTGCTAATTCTACTTATTTCATTTGTAAATGACTTTTTTTTCCTATATTTGTGTCTATTGTGCTACAAACGTCATGCGATGCTTACATGTTTTTGAGAATTTGTGTCTCAACTCTCAAGGATATTATTTAGTAATGTTCCGTGCCCCCGTAAATAGTTTGAAGTTTATAATGTTGCACTTCTGGATGGATTTACCTCAATACACTGAGCATATCTTTATTAGTTTGATGCACTACCACAAATGTGATAGTGCCCATAATCGAATTGCTTTAACATTTTGATCCTTTAAAGCAACTTATTTTCTTTGAAGTTTAGTTATCGTAAGAACGTTTTTCACAATTTGATCTTTCTCAATTGGCTGTTGAAATGAAAGCTGTTGTGTATTCATTTAAATCACTTACTTTCACCAGGAGTTGAAATTGAATCTTGAGCATCCAAAGATCAATGGAGAAACAACTGTTCACAATGCAATCACTGAAGTAGCTGCAATGATGGGGGAAAATGTTAAACTTAGAAGAGGTTATGTCATGCCTGCATCATCCCAGGGTTTTATATCTACTTATCTTCATACCAGTCCCCAACCAGGTAAATTCAATTGAATTTTTGTCTATGTTCCATTTAATTTATGCACTTGAGTAGTTTGCCACTCATGCATGTGCATGCTGGAACACAGAGGCAACAGCCAACATGCATGTTAGCTCACACTTTTACAAATTCTTGTGATAAGTACCAAATTCCTTGCAAATCCTATAAACTTGACCCGACATGGATCCTAACTTCCTTGGGTTTAATTAGGTTTGGGTCGCATTGCTGGAATTTTGTCTCTTGAAGTAGACGATGGTAAAACACATGTGGATGCAATTCAACGTGTTGGATCAGAATTGGCCATGCATGTAGTGGCGGCAAAACCATTATTCTTAACAAAGGAACTTGTGTCATCAGATGCATTGGAAAATGAGCGTGAAATTCTTAAATCTCAGGTATTTTGTGATTTCTTCTGGAGTTAAGTATTGGTCCAGCTCAGCATACGAATCATAATTTTAAGTTGTTATATATGAGGTTATGGTTTTTGTATGTTGTGATCTGAGCATTACATTAAACTTCGTGACTAAGTATAAATACAATTCAAAAATTGAGATGGATGAATCCTTCTTGATTATTGTATCAATTATTGTAGAAACTGAACAAAAACTTTTAATTTAAGATTGTGTTGTGGTTTTAATATTTCAGGCTGAAGCCTCTGGTAAGTCACAGATGGCCATTGACAAAATGGTAGAAGGACGGCTACGCAAGTACTTTGAGGAAGTTGTGCTGATGGAGCAAAAGTTTATCATGAATGATACAATGAATGTGAAGGTGTGTGGGGTTTCAATTAGATTTATTATAAGAATGTTCAGACTATTATGGTTAATATTTATTGGTCAATTTCATGATTTTGATTGGTGAAAGAAACAAAAATTCTACCCATGCATCTGTTTGGTCAGAATCCATTACCCTTTTTTATTTATTTTATTTTATTTGACCCCTTTCCTTTATTATTGAAGATGGAAATATGCCCTTATACTTTTGTGACCACCATTCTCATTTCAACAATAATTATTTGTATGTGACTCTCTTATGGCAAAGTAAGATATCTTTGGGGATCAACTTGACATTACACTCTTGCCCCTATAACCATATAATAGAAGAATGAGTCATTTGCTCAATTATAAAGTGGAATAATAAGGCAAAAGGGAGGGCAGACTTAAGGTGTACAAGTTTGGTTCTCTTTTTGAAACCCCATAGGCCACTTGTTCCTATCACATCAATGGAGTCCTAAATCCTTTCAATAAAACCTAATATTTATTATTTGAACTCAGTTATACCCAACATGTCCCTTATCACAGAGAGTGAAAACATTTTTAGATATGAGTATTTTCTAGTTTTAATATTTTACATAATTTCTGTGTCTATTAAGAATGAGGAAGGGTCCATCTATGGGGTGTGTGTTTATTTGATCAGCCATTATATAGTATCTTTTGCAACTATGCAGGCAGTGTTGGATAATATATCCAAGGAAGTGGGTTCATCTGTGAGGGTTGTGAACTTTCTCCGAATGGAAGTTGGGGAAGGAATAGCAAGGTGAAACCTGTACCTTTTTCGGCACTTTTCTTTCCTTATCTTATGTTAGATTTTACTTATGTACTATTGCCACAAAAAACATGAAAAAAAAAAAACTGCTTATTGCAATAAGATTGTATTAAATTTTGTGGTTCAGTTAGTGTTTTTTTACTGTACAAGTATGCATCATGTAGTCATGGGGGTGTACTTTTAGCTTACATTACTTGATGTGTCTCTAGCAATGTGGCAGTTGATATAGTTGTCAGTTGAAAGTGTTAAACTCTCCCTTTCACATTTTAAAAAGATGCAATGCGTATAGCCTAAAGCATTTCCTGCTTCCCGGAAATCATTTCTAACTCCCAAGTTACTTGTCGGCTTAGCAGCATACCCACATGATAGCCAATGCATCATGCATCAGTAGACTTGTGGGTCAAATTCTCATTATGCTTTTTCACATCAAAGAACTTAGTTGATTTTACTGTTAATAGATTTTAACAATTTTCTGTTCATCCACAATTTGCAGGCAAGAAACAGATTCATCTGAGCCTGTTGCTCAGGCTGCCTAATTTAAGCCAATACTATCCATTCATGGAGGAAACTTCCGAGACCTCGAATTTGTTGTTTAGTCCTTTGCTCTCAAGCCGATAATATTTCATGCACGCTCATTTAAATGCAGATCTTCCCTTTGTTTATCCTGGGAAGTTCTGAGGTACACGTCTGTTCCATCTGTTGAAAATTTTGCTCCACGGTGGAAAAATTTAGTGAATTTTGCTAAGAATGTATTAGTATGTTCTGGACTTCTGGTGTACTCTGCTGATCTATATCTGCAAAGCCCTAGTAAGAAAGCTTAGTTGAACCACTCATTGGTGTTGCTTTCAAATCACATAAGTTTTGTTTGTGTATCCTGAGTTAGTTGAGTTTCTCAATTTTATTTATGCAGAGCTGACTAATAAATTGATATGTTGAGCTGCTCTTTAGACTGAACCAAAAGGTTATAGCTGGGTTTTATCTTTACTTGAAGGGATTCTTGTAACGCAATTCACGAGTCTTCCACTATTTGCATTGAATTTTCAAAGCAATGCTTGCATATTAACATGCATGCCTCACTTCTGCGTCATTGAGCAGTTCTGTTATGCCTTTTCACTGCGCCTGCACTTCCAATTTGTAAAAAGGATCTGTTGTTATCCTAAAATATTTCCAAGTTTTTGGCCCCTTGTAGTTGATTTTTTTTTTATGAAATATGTAATTTTTTTCCCCGAAAAAAACATTTTTATATTTAACAATGTTACGTGTTACTTGTTCGTATACCAAGGACAGCCGCGTGATACACACCGCGTTCCGCGTGCTGTAATTTTCATTAGTATTGAGATTAATGGTTGATTACTAATCCACTTTGTCCTTGTTTTCGTCATAATAGGTTGTGATGTTTTAATTTATTTTATAATATAATTTCTAGGTGATAAGGGATCCTTTTTTAACATTGTATTTGGTTTCTTTTCTTTTTTTTTAAATATTTATTTTCTTGAATAACTGAATCATCTCCTCACAAAATAGGAATAAAAGTGACAAATATATGCACTCTTTGTAAGAAAGAATATTTTTAATTAGGAGAAAATTAGACATATAACTGTATAAGTAATCCCTTGGGGGTATGTTGTATTAGATTCAGACCCGTGAAATCTATAACCTAGCCTGAAAATTTGGTGTGGTGTCATGGACTCACCACTCTGTCACATAACCTTTTGAAAAAGCAACATAATTGATGCTAACGAAGGCAACATGAGATTTCCCATCACACCATAGAACTCACGCAAAATAATTAGGACAATGCAATACCTTCAAAAAGAATCTAGATAATAAAAAATAATTCATCACCGCAATGCACTGAGAATGAAGTGCCATCCAATAAAACATTGATATATGTGAGGTGGAGAAATATCTATCATTAAAATATAATAACTAAGAAGCAAGCATATTCATTGCAATCATGTCATAACTCTTGTCATATACTATATATTAAAAAAATAGAAGTAAAGAATTTATTGGGAAGTTGGGAATGTGGAGCCAACAATTCTGTGAATATGATGCGCTACTGCTACTTGTCAACATAAGCTAACCGACACCGTCATTGCAGATAATAATGTCACGCAACGCTTAGTAGTGTTTTACAAAAAGTCAATTCCGTGAGTTCACATGTAACCTAATTAAAACTGTTGTCAAAAAAACATGATATTCCTTATTTTGTGCTGAAGCCACTAACTTGAGATAATGGGACCGTGTGTTCAAGGCGTAAACCACCTGTGAGCATAATAATAATGAGGCTAGCTAGGTGCATCCTAGTTATTCCTCTGTGTGAAGCAACTCTTGTTTGAATGTTCCACGCGTACATTGACACACAATTGTTAGCAACCCATCATATCAGCTTGCTTGGCTTGGCTAACAATGAGAAGAAATTTCTTTAATAGTTATTTCACCCCCCTTTGAACATTTCGAGATCAATAGATAAATAATTAGAGATTTTAATCACATTTATAGTAAATGTGCTGAGATAATTGATATATAAAAAATTACTTTATCATATTTGCCGTTTACATAACTAAAATGCGCAATTATTAATACTGTTTTCTACATTCTCTTACAAATATATTTACTATTAATATAACTAAAATCATTACTTATTTATACATGGTTTTATATATGTGATGTGGACCACCATTACGTTACAAATAATAATTACTCATGATGAAATAAACAAACAAATAGCTTATTACCAACTGCAAAATGCAACGAAGCTTCCCACTGATCTTATTGCTTCAATTATTATAATTATAATTATTATTATCATTTCTTCCTGTAGTGCATTTCAATCCCAACGCGGACTTTCACTATGTCAACCAAATAAATACAACTGGCCACGGTTGAAATCTTCCAATCTGAAGCTTCCAATTGGACTTGTTCACACCCTCATACCCTCTTATATAAAAAACACCATTTTGAAACTTCAAAGCCTCAAAAACACTTCTCTACAAGTTTAGTTCATCCTCAAAATTAAGTCTCAAGATACCAAGTCCTCTAGCTTCTTAGGAAACACCCTTTTGTAGCTAGCTTCATAACATCTCAAGCTTTCTTTGTGTGAAACATATAGATGGGGAACTACATCTCTTGCACTCTTTCAACACCAGGAAGCAAGCACTCAAGAGCCATAAAGGTGATCTTCCCAAGTGGAGAAATCCAGCAGTTTCAAGAACAAATCAAAGCAGCAGAACTCATGCTTGAGATGCCAAGCTTCTTTGTGGTGAACACAAGGTCTCTACACATTGGAAGAAGGTTTTCAGCCCTTAATGCTGATGAAGAACTTGAGTTTAGTAATGTTTATGTTATGGTTCCAATGAAGAAGCTTAACTCAGCAGTCTCAGCAGCTGACATGGGTGCCTTGTTACTCACTGCCAATGCTGCAGCCAAGAGGGTATCTGGTGGGAATAAGGTGAGAATGATCCTCCCAGAATGTGATGTGGATGAGAAAGAGAATGTGGCAATGGAATCATCACAGCCAAAGTTGAATTTGGATGACATTGAAGAGTACTCTAGCCCTGAATTCATGCACAGGTTGTCCATGTGCAGGTCAAAGAAGCCCTTGCTAGAGACCATAGCAGAAGAGCCTGTGTATTCAAGATGATAGGGTCTCTGGCAGTTAAAATTTAAAGATTAAAAAGTTGGAGCAGCTAAAGAAATTGAAAGATTTTCAATTATCATTGCAATTGTATGTATTACTAAAACTAATTATTTAAAGTTGCTGATGGTAGGCCATTCTTTTATTCAATTGTAAGATTTCATTGTTTTTTACTTCAATTCATTGTAGGCTTTTAGTTTGAATTCAATTGTAATGCCTCTTTGGTACTGGTGTCCAATTTGTTCAATTTTTCATATGTACATCTTTTTTAACATGTATAATTGGATTGAAATAACTTGGGTTCCTGTATACCAGAATTCAAGTTATCTATTGCAAGGAAAGAAGACAAATAAAATCTCCAGTTGATTTTATTTTACATTTTCTCAAGAAAAGGAGGAGAAAAAAGGTGAGGATAATACATGCTCGAGAGGTATACCTTTATATATGGCAGAAGGTATTTGATCAAGCAACTTATGGATAGATTATAGGCTGCCTTGGTATCTGCAGCCTCACATGAATTACTTAAATGTTTATTGAACAGAATTCCCCAAAAATTTCCCCACATCAAGACTAACGACAAAATCTGCTAACAATATCTGCTGTTATACAACATAGTTTGTGTTCAATAGACATATACTATGACAATTAGCTAAATGTAACTGCCCAAAATTCAAGGGATTCTACAAATAAACATATGAAATTTGCATTGCTATGTACAGAAGCAGTGGCAAGTAGCAAATCAAGCGCCCCTTTTTTCTCCTGAAAAGAATATCAGCATCCTACATCCCCTAATTGAACAAGAAGAAAGGTTTCGGTCAGCACTTATCCATGTTCCCCAAGTTCTGGCCAGTTAAAACCTACTTTGGCTTATCATTTCAGCTACCTCACCCATGACGCTTGTCCCTCTAATTTCTAACAGGCGCAGGGCCAAGTCTTCTTCATTCAACTGTCTTAACCCCTTGCTCACTCTCTTCAACAAACCCACATCAAGTTCCCCGATCCACAGTGGTGCACAACCCACCATCAAGCTCATAAATCCAGACACATAAGCATGCCAAGTTGCGTAATCACAGCGAAGTGAGATCTTCCCATCCAGGGCATTTGCAAGGAACTCTAAATGAACCCCAAGAACCTTTGGTCTTCTTTTTGATGCTGGTGATGAAGAGTCGATACCCCAAGCAAATGTCCCACTAAGCACAGCAAAACATGCCAGTGCATAACCTCTCAGCATAGCAACAAGAACTCCAGATTCTCCCACTTCCTGCTCCAACTCTTGGGTTGATAAAAACCAGGAAGGTAGAGTTTCTGTTATCAAAGACTGAACCAAACTTGTACCACCAGATATCCAAAGAAATGAAGCACCAAGAAGAGCAGCGTGCTTGACGCGTGTCATTGATGCAGCAAGAGAAACATGTCCATATCTCATTCCATACTTAGTCTTCTTTAGCTTCTCCATTTCAGCCTTGGGCAACTCACCGCTTGCTATATCTCTAACTGAAAGCATTAGAAGAGATACAATTTCTTCTGTCAAGAACATAACATCTCTAATTGACCTGTGAACTCTTAGGTAGAGAAACCCAGGAGCAACTGGGGAGATCCCACCACAGAAGTGAGAACCAAAGCCATGACCAAGGAGGGCGCCGACACCACCATTTTTATAAATACTGGAAGAACCAAGCCCACGAGTGGAAGCGAAGCAACTCTTTAGGAGCTGAACTACAGCATCTCTGCTGTGGTGGAAGACAGTTCCAGAAGCAGAAAATATGAAAAAGTCACTCCAGCGCTTCACCTTCTGAGCCCACAAAGAACCTACAATGGGCATGCATGGCCAGGGGCAACCAGAAGCAAGGGCAATCAAAGATGGACCAATCATGATAAGGAAGCGCTCATAAGATTTGTCCAGTTTATAGGTTATTGTGAGGCTTAGAAAAGCCGCCAATGGCAAAGGAAGTGTAGCTGGAGCGCTCCCATCTGCTGGCAGCAGTTCAAGATGTAGCGTCAATAGGTTGATTTAATCAAACTTATGCCCACAAAAATAGAGAAGAAGACAAATTTAGTCCGCCATAACCTCAAGACAATGAGTGGATACTTCTAGGTCAATCATATATCTATTTGCTAATTGAGAATTTATTTATGACTTATGGGCCATGAATAGTGTGAATAGAATTATGAACATGCAAAATATGACAATTTAGTTGGCTTACAAGCGCCTATATAAGGATCACACTAACCTATAGCAAGGCTTGGGACATCAACACCTGTGGCTGCTAGCATTTTCTTGATCTGTTGCTCGACAATGGATAAATTTGCAGCAGGGCTAGGCCAATCAGTTCCATTCATAAAAGCTGGCTTCCATACACCACGTGTCACTTCAGCTGATAAGTAGCTTATAATTGTAGCCAAAGATGCCGGAAGAAAATCAGCAAGATCTTTGAGACCTAAGACAAAAACCAAGCTCGTAGAACTTAGTAAGCAAACAGCCTAAGAAATGCTTGAAGGAATAGAGCATTGGCAACCAAGGTTATTGCCTTCCCAAACTTACAATTTTTATATTAACATATATTTAATCAAACATGTTATTCTAGCAACCTTAAAGAAGAAGGAAAGGATAATTAGAGAATGCAATTAAGCAAATACTCACAGAGAAAGGCCTTGGACCAAGTGTCCATGCTTGTGGTCCAAAAAATTATAAAAACGAAAAAGCAGTGTCCAGTCCAACTAAACAAGAGAGGAGCTTATGGTTACGCTTGTTACACCACAATCTAAAACCCTAGGAGATTTTAGAGGCTTGAATATAAACCATTTAAATGTTATGCTTATAAGGCCATATGATGTGGGACCTGAGTTCTACAGTTTTCCCTGACAGTTTTGTATCTGCATCTACATGGAGGAGGAAGAATATTTATATAGCTGAATAGGAGAGGAGCTGAAAAGCAAACCCAGCAGAACAGACTATCAAAGCCTAAGCATCTTGGGAGCTAGGAACTGAGTTACAAACCACAGAACTTATAGCCAGACCTAATGTTTCTTTTTCCTTCTCCTTGTAACTGTCTATAAGTGAGGTGGCATGAATAACGAGACAATCCAAAAAATGGCACTTCATGTTTAGCACAAAAACTTGTATGGTCTCTAAAGGAAAAATAGCAAGTTAGTAAATTCTAGTACACACTTTGTAGGCATCACTTTTGCACTACTTGTCAATTTTAGCCACAAATCAAATGCACTTCTATAATGTTTAAGAACCATCATCATCATCATAATTATTGTTATTATTGTTAGATATCAAACCATTCAACCTATCAGCCTAAGCTTTTAGGAGAGATGGTTTTATGATATAGTATGAGAGCCACCATAACCAAGTGGTCAGGGGCTCAATCCTTGTTATCCCCATTATGAAGAAAATATATTCACACTCAAGCCCAAAAGAGATATTCGCATGAAGAGCGCGTAGATATAAAACAATTCATATGCCTTTACCCATCAGCTCAAGTTTTGGGAGAGCTGATTTCATGAAAATTATCAATATCCTCATGTTTTGGATTTTGTTGTATAAATTGTTTTAAGTCATTACTATCAACATGTCATATTCAACCTTATTTCATCCTTTCACAGGACATTCTTACCCCACAGTTCTGACAATCTCACATGTCAAAAGCATGTCTCACTATAATCCTGAAATAGATCTCAACGATGCATAATGACAAAATCAAATTTAAAAGGCATGAATACATCCATGAGGAAACCAGACAAACCTGTAGCCAATTCCCGGGGAGAGAGTCTTCCATGAGCACAAGCTGTAAGAGCAGAATCAAGAACAAATGGAGCTGCTTCAAGGATATCCCATGCTGGCACCTTGAGTTTCATCAAAGCATCATCCAATGAAGAACTAGACGAATTGCTGCTTCCCGAAGTTGAAGGAGTCAATGACTGACCACTTCTATTTATTTTCCTGAACATCATTGTCAATAGTGCTTCAACAATCTGATGAGCAGGCCCTCCAGATGCCAGGGCAGTTCGGCTTGATGCAATACATTCTTGATGTTGTCGATACCAAATTTTTAATTTTGGAAAGGAATCCATAAATATGGGCTCTAGAGAAAAACCTATCATTTTTGAAAATCTTCTACTGCTTACTCGATATTTTGGTGATTTCCCAAAGGATGCTAATAAACAATTCCGAATCAATAAAAGGTACTCGGGACCTAACTGTGACCCTAATGCTGGAGTTGCTGCACCCCCATCACATGTCCAATAGGTGGATGACTAAACCGCCATAACCTCAGCAGTAGAATAAATGCATTAGAGAACACTGCATGGCAAGAAAGTTTTCTCCAGTTGCAGCAGTCCAGGAGACATTAGGAACACATGATCCAAAAGCCTCACATATTGGCATTAGCGCAGCTGCAAGTAGAGGAACCTGAAAGAAGACACCAAAATTACTGCATAGTCAGGATACAGACTAAATGCGGCAGCACTTATCAGTTGTCCTCTTGATTTTATTTGTTCCTTTTTCCCAAGAATAAAAAATTGAAGCCCACTTGTCATGCACAAGTCTGAATACAAAAAAGTACTAAATCTGAACATACCGCACCATGTAGGGAGAATATCTGAACACTGTCTACAGGTGAAATTCCAACAAGAAGAACATTCAAAAATGGAGCATAGCTAATCAGATGGCTTTCAGTTCCAGAGTATTTGGGAGGAACTGGAGGTGTGAGCAAATTTATGATGAAAAAAATTATGTGTTCCTGCAACCAAGATAATCATTGTAATCACAAATAAAAAGAACAGAAGGGGAGCAAAAAGTAGAAAATTCTGGAAAAAAAACTGGCCTTAGGATTACCTGCACATTCCAACCACGTACTAGAGATGCCCCACAAAGAATGGTAGCAGCAGATATCTTCTCTTCATCCAAGCCATTGAGTGCAAATTCAAATATTTTCTCAATCTCCGCTAAGCTTCCATTAAATCCACGAGCTTAAATTCAGTTGTGTTACCACCATTAAATATTCAAGAAAAAGCATCTAACATACATGACTTCAGGAAATGGAATGGGGTAACCAAAGGCCAGGTAGTAGGGAATACTACTACAGCCAATTAGTCAGCTACTACTTTCAAACACACGTCTCCATGAGTACATGCATACTTTATGTGTCTGTGTGTACTTAATATATCCATCTCTACCTTGCGTAAGAAACAATTTTTCCCCCTTTTCCAGATAAAATACAGTCTTTTATCCAAGATGCTTAGGAGTATTAATGCACATAGACTACGAACTTCCCTATCCTGCACAGACTGTATTTAGTAGTCCTTATGACCTTTTTTATATTAGATACAATATACTTACGTATTTCCATGTTAGTTCTATATTATGTATTTTACTAATTACATTCACTTATCATTTTTTCAATACAATTATAATATATTTTAGTAACTTTAATATTTTGATAGAAGAATTTATTGAAGAGAGAAAAGAAAAATACAGAGCAGTAGGATCAAGAATTCTCCTACCAGCAAGTATATAAAAAGAAACAGGAGAAAATACAAGCACAGCTCAAAAGAGTGAGATACAAAGAGAGGTGGGATGAGGATGAATAAATTTCCTTCTTTTTTTGCTGGCACATGAAGGAGTTATTACAACAATTTGAAGTATGCATATTTTATAGGATAGAAATTATAAAAAAAAATTTAAATGTAAAATCCTAACTAATCAAAACAAAATAAATAGTCTCTCTAATATTGACCATTCAAAGTAACTGAATTAAAAGGAAATGCAAACAGTGAACCTCAGTAAAATGCCCAAAATGCTGGCACTACTGATGCAGTGATGCATGATGTAATACCCTAGTTTTAAATAAAAAGATTAGGAAAATTTTTTTACTAATCAAAATAAAACAAATAGTCTCTAATATTGACCATTCAGAGTAACTGAATTAAAAGGACATGCAAACAGTGAACCTCAGTAAAATGCCCAAAATGCTCGCACTACTGATGCAGTGATGTATGATGTAATACCATAGCTTTAAATAAAAAGATTAGGAAAAAAATTTTTACTAGGAAGGGTGCTAGTTACCCTTATTGCATTCCTAAAATTTCACTAAGTCTCTAATCTACACCTCCTTAGAGAGCTATATGATAGAACCACATTCTTGGTACCAAAAGTCCCAGTAATTGTTCCCAAAAGGAAAATAAGTTAAAAGACGATTTTTAATGAATTTTATGAAACCTTAAACATTTCGTTTTTAGCCTACAAGTTTAGAAAATTTTGAAGATTCCAAATTTAAATTAAAACCCAAAATTTGGATTTTAATTTGTTGGGATTTCAATTTTTATGATATTTTATTTGAATCCAAATAGGGAGTATTTCCTTATTTATATTTATGTTTTAAAGTTAATAGAGAGTAAAATAAATGAAGACATTAACATATGTAAATAAGTGAGAATTGAGACAATCCATATGCCAAATGACAAAAAATACAGAAGCGGGGTGAACTGCACTGCTATAGCGGTCACAGTGTGTGAAACGAGGGTTTTGAGTGGTCTGAGGATCGCTATAGCGGTAGTAAGTGGCACGGTCGGGCGCGGGGACGCCCCTTGGTGTGGAAACAATGCGAAATGCCACCGTTTCGGGTAAGTGAACCCCCACCTTTTAAACACCCCAAACTCGGGATTTTCGTCCCATTTCCGAAAACCCTCATCTCCAAACCCTTCCCACTCTCTTCCACTAAATCTAACCCCAATCCTTCTTCCTCCAAGAGATCGAGAGTGAGATTTTATGGGTTTTCGTTGTCCCTTCGTCTCTATTTCATATCCTAGAGTATGAGTTGTTGTTTGTCTCCATTGTTGTCAAGTAGGAGTGCTCCCCAACATTGTTAGTGTTATTTTAGAGTTATCTAGAGGCGATTAGGGTTTGATCATGAGTCAATGTTGCTATGGCAGTTGTTGGTGCCATTCCAACTCTCAAGGTCAAGTTGGTGATGCCCACATACTCCAGCTCCAACAGTGAGTGGGTTCAAATTCATGACCTTAGTTTCATCATTATAACTAAGTTTTATGCATTATGTTTATTATATATATGAAGTTGGAGACAAGATTATGTACAGACTATGATTTTACGAGTTATCATAAAGCCAGTAAATATTATAATTACGAGTTATGGTAAAGCAAGAAAAATGTATGATTTAAAGATGTTATGAAGATGTCAAATATGTACTATGGATTTATGATATTGCCATGCTTTAAGATTTGGAATTTTAGAAATCATTTTATTGAAATGTTAAGTTGAGCTATGTTGAATAAAGTATGATTTAGTTTTATGAAGAAATATGTTGTTATGATTTTAGAGTTATTATGATTATAAACCCAAGTGTTTGAACTATGTTTTTAGATTTATCAAATATATGAAAAGATATGTTAGCTTAAGATATGTATTTAGAACTTCAGTTTTATGGTACCAAGAGATACAAAATTCAATATAATTCGTAGCAACTCCAGATACATATTCTATGGGCTGAACAGAATACCTACAAGCGGGTGATCCCTTGGGCTCGTTTTTCCACAATTATGCTAAAGTCAGATTGTTAGAATTATATGAATTCAGATCTCTTAGAGTACTAAGTATTTAGGGGCTTGTTGGTTGGTAAACACCCACCCCTCATTATGGTTTTTTTGTTAAACTAGTTTAGTCGTAGAGATAAAAGACCGCTGTCATTAACGGCAATTATTCCGTTAACCTTGATATATCAAGACCCGCTAGGGACAAATTATCCTTATTTAGATTACCAGAGACGTGGTTCGTCAGGACCGTTAAGATGCCGGCCTGCGCTCATGTTCGCAAGGACTAGCAACCCTTTATAGATGATTTTATGTTTGTACCGTTTGATGTTTCCAGTTACTATATTATATGTGTATTTATTATATTTAGCAAATACTATTTCCCGATACTCTATTGCACCTTAGTTAAAATGATTTTATTATTGGCTATAATTTAGAAATGCTTGTTTATAAATACATGGAATGAAAAGCTTTTTCTTAGCTAGCTATGTATTTAGATATCAAATGTATTTATAATTGCTACATGCATATTGCATTATATATATTTTTTGGTTGTCCCATGAAAGTGATGGGTGAGAACTCGCTAGCTTTAGTTTGACTCATCCCTCTCTTTCCTCCTCATAATCAGATCAGATACCATTTCATCACCACTTCAGTTAATAAGTTGTTTTCAGTAGTGAGTCTTACTTTGAGTAAGGCTTAGTTTCGAATCTTGTTAGAGTATAGTGCTCCAGGAGGCTTGGCAGGATCAGAGCCATGCATTATTTTCAGATTTTGTATTAAATTTCAGTATTTGAACAATTATGTATATGTTTCGGTTTACAAGTATGGATTTAAAATTGTATAGTTGATTAGAGTTTATGTAAAGGGCAGAAATGTATTCGTGGTTTAGTTTTCAAGTGTTAAGCGATTTTCATATTTAAGATTTATATTATGTGCCGAAACGGTTATCATTTCCTGGTTAGGGACTTAGCCAAAAATATTTAGAGTTTGTATATTAAATACTTCCAGTTTTATGAAATTAAATATTATGCTTTAATTAGAGAAATGAATGTTGATTTAGAAAGAAATCATATTCTAAATTATGATGATGATTATGTTTTAATTGGAGAAAATGATAACGATTTAGAAGAAAATCGCATTTTAGGTATGATATTATATTCTTTTATGCATTTAGAGAGATATGTCACCCAATAGGCTTATGTGGGAATGGGAGTCCTCACGTCCTGGTCACGTTCCTTAGTCAGGTCGTGACACATGAGAGCGAACTTTGTCAACAGAGTGAAGGGCAAGAACCAAGGCGTATTCTTAGGTGTTAGAATTTTAGCATATTCTAAGAACACTGAAGGTTGCTAATTGAATGCATGATACAATTTAGTGGATTTGAAGACATGTAGTAGCTTTAAAGAAATCACGATTAAAAAAATCCAAGTTGAGACTTGAGAGCGCAACCAAGAGGTAGGTGCTGTAGTGAGAAGAATATAAAGGGGAAAAACAAAATTTAGACTAGCTAGTATTTTTTGTCATTTAATTGCAGCTTTGCCATATCGGTAAAAGCAACCCTCACAAAGAGGGCATGTGATCAGGAAAAACAACAGCTCTTGTTTATATGAAGAAACACAGCCATCTGCGTTGGTTGCTTGAACAAACCAACCTCCTGCGGGGAAGGGGGCCAGACAAAAAATGATATATGGGGCAGCAGCATACCTGGAAGCAGGAGTTGCCACTAAGACATTAACCAACTGAGGAGTTAGTGGTGATCCCTTTATCAACGATGACCAGCTAGGCAAATGGTTAGGAATGCTATAAGGTAGTTGAGTGCAAGGTGCACTCACATAACCAGGCCAAAAATAAGCTGAAGTATCAATCAGCTTTCTTGCAATACAAGCCTCGATAATCAGATGCCATAAGTTACCAGCTGCAAGAAAAACACAAATAAGTGTTACTCTCAAAAGAGGTAATATTGGAGCACAAAACAAACATGAAAAGGCTTTTGTGAAACTACCACATCTAAGAAGCAAACAAACAGAAGGAAACGCAAAAAAATATGCTTAAATCTCAAAGAACCAAGCTGAATTTCAAACAACAAACTAATGAAACTATTGATGAATAAGATAGAGAGAAGGATCAGATCATATTGAGAGTAGCATTATGTCAATTTGCTATAGATACAGAAAGAAGGATCAGGTCATATTAATTGTCTGCTCTCAGGAATAGACCTACATTGGCCACTTTTCTTTGTTATGAAGTTTCCCTTAGATTTTAGTTATAATTCCATAAAGATGCAACCAGCCAAGTTTTAAATTATTGCTTAGAACCCTTCATTTGTTTATAATTTAGGCCCTGCATCAAGAATCCTCGTTCTGCCTGTCTGCACATAGCGCAAGAAAAAGGATACATAGCAAATTGCAAGTTTGCAACTATTGACATGAGTTCCATCGATAACCAGCACCTTTTACAGATTCATATTGCTAAAAGTAATTACTTACAGTAGTTTGTGGGCATGTCATTCACATTCATGCATTCTAAGTATCCATTGCCAACAGCATGTCCTGACACAAACATAATAGCCTTGGCAGCTGCCTGATTAGCTCCCAAGATAACAGATTGAGGAGGATTGAGTAAACCCTCATAATCACCCAACAGCTGTAAGCAGGTAACCAACTCCCCACGACACTCTCCCAAAGCCTGCGTGTCCTTCCTTTGATTGGTAGGGCTACGTTCAGCTTCTTCAATCAACTCACCTTCCTCTTCTTCAATAATATTCGCAACCACAAGGGTTGTGATACACAATAGCATACACAAGCAGGTATCAAGCCGAGGTACAGGACCCTCACTTGGATCCCTCTCCTAAAAGAACAGGAAAAAAATAAGTTACTCATTATATAAAATGAATAGATTCCAATTGCATGCAAATTCAGTGTCATTGACTGGAATTCAGTCTAGAACCAGTAAATCTGTTAAATTTAAATCCGAAAAATAGCACACAAATGACATGCTGCATTGTCTTTCATTTTCATATGACCACATCTTCAACACACCCAAGTTAATTGATCAGTATCAACAAAATTATAAAATCACTAGTCTGCATTTCCTTTCAGGAATTCTGCTAGGACTGGTTCTCTGGTAAGAGGAAAAAAGTTAGAAATTACTAGAAAATAAGTATAATGCATTAAGGATTCTTGACAATGTGTCAAAGAACACTAAAAATTGGGAATGAGTCGGTATAAAATCTGTATAGTGAGGTTGTACAACTGAGGAAGAGTTAGAGCTCCTCATCTGTCCAAATTCTCTCACTAAATGAAAAAACAAGGATCCACTAGAATTCTGAACCTCTTTTATTTCCTAACTTCCCTTGTAACCACCTTTCCTGCCTAACTACCAAACTTCCTCAAGTAGTTACTCTCAATCATTAGTTACAACTGGTCCCTTAATCGGGCCTAGACCCCCCTTGCCTCCAATTCCTTCTTACATACACTTGACCAAGAAATGGTTTCCTAACCAACTACCTTTCATCACGAGAAGAAATCAGTGACTACACCAGTTCTTACCCTTTGAACTAGTCGTAGTGCTGCAATCCATAAACCTAAAAAAGCATTGTGCCATGCAGTACCATTAACTGCTTGTAATGCCTTCACCAGCCCTGCAATAAATAAATAATCACTTCAAGTAAATAATAATAATAATAACAACAATACTTCAAAAAAAAAGTTCTTATGGATGGCAACTATCCTAAAGTCCCTCAGAATTAAATATTCCAAATTTATCCATACCAGTAAGAACTTGAACAGCACTAGTTTCTGCAACATGATCTCCATCCATTGCATCTTCGAGTATAAGATCAATAGGAAGCCAAAGTGAAGAAAAACTGTCATTATGGGACTGAACAGCACAAGACATCTTAGACCCAGCACCAGCAGCCATGACTGCATTTAGTTCCAGCTTACGTGTTGTTTTCCATTCAGAAGACAATAGCTTAAACCCTTTATTGGACTTCAATTCCAAAGGCAAAAGGGACTCAGGAGTAATATGTTTCATGTTCTGCAAAACTAATGAGTTTGCTGCAAGTCGCTCTAGTTGGTGCACAAAAGGCCCCCAATGTGTTGGCCTACAATATGAATATTCAAGATTAGTTCTTCTCTTTATGGGGGAATAACATTAAAAATTATGTTGAAGGGAAGGCTTGCTTTAGTCTACACAGAGACATCGAGCACTTACATGATGCTTAAAGATGACCCACTAGTGAGTAAATTCCCGAATCAAACTCGATTGACAACAAAGTAAGAACATAAAACTGACAAGATGAGTCAACCCCAATGAGTCAACCCACTAAGGAGGAAATTCCAGAATCCAACTCAAATGATGACAAAAACAGGAACATAACACCAACAAGGTGGGTCGGTTAAACCAAAGATTGAGACACTAAAAATTTCTCAAACAATGACAAAACAAAACATAAGACTAACAAAGTCGAGCCAACTCATATTACTAAGATTAGGGTCTGTTTGGTTTCAGAAGACCGTTTTCGGTTTTAATTTCCCGATTTCTGTCAGTTTCATGTTTTCCGGATTTTGTTACAAAAATACTGAAACCGTTAACAAAAACTGAAAACTAAAACTTATAGTGTATGTTTGGTTTCAGAAAACAGCTTTCAATTATCATTTTCTGTTTTCTGCTTTCAGCATTTTGTAAAAAAAATTAGTGAAAACTGAAAATTGGATTTTGTAGTTCTCACTGTTTCCTTCACATAATTACAAAAAACATGAAACTAATTGAAACTATTTTCTGAAACCAAACCCACCCCATTTTTCACTGTGTACTTCATAAAATCTTGGGAAATTAACCTGAAACAAAAAAAATAAAATAAAATTGAGAACTCTTTTTTGAAGCTAAACATACTCTTAAGCACCTCTCTTCGAATGAACATCCCAAAACCATAATACCACTATTGATCGAACACTTAGTTAGTTCAAGTAATTCCACACTTGTTTAAATGACTCCTTACCCCAAAGTAAGTCGACCCACGCCGAGCCAAACACAACATTTAACTATAAACAACAACAACAACTAAGCCTTGTTCCACTTACTAGACGGTATAAATAAATTAAATACAAATAAATTCAAATTAAAAAAAAAAAAAGAGCTGTTACGTGTTACTTACATGTTGCGTTGAACCAAGGAAAGTATCCTGGAAGTAACTTTGTCACGCAAGAACTTGACAACTGTCTCAATAGCCATTGTTGTATTAGCCCTCTGCAAACCCTCCTTCTGCTCAGAGAAATAGTTACTGTTATTATTCCCTCCACTCACCAACCACCTTCTTCCCTCACTATGCTCCATCAGCCCTTCATCCTCCAACGACGCCTCAACCAACTGCCACACAACCGCAAAAACGAACCTCACAAGAACAACACCACCCCGACCCTCACCCTCGTACTCTCCGAACACCTTGGATAACTGGAGGACGCCGTCAACGGAATCCATAACGGAGCGGTAACTGGAGGAGTTGGTGGTGGTGGTGGTTGAGGAGAGGGAGGAGAAGGCGTGGCGGTTGAGGAGGTCGAGGTAGAGGCGGTAGGCGGAGGGGTGGAGGCGGCGGTTGGGGACGACGGCGGAGGAGAGGAGGGCGAGGACGAGGAGCGGAGGCGAGATGTTGACGGACATGGATTTCTCCAGAAGCTTCCACGTGACAGGCACGTGATTGTCCCAGCAGATGTGGTTGACGAGGCGGCGGCGAGTTCCGGCGAGGGGAGGGGCACGGCGGCGGCGTTGAGGACGGAGGTGAGCTGGATTGACCATATGAGAGGGTCCGTGTTGTGCTCCTGCGCCCACTTCGTAAGCTCCCCTACACCCTCCCACACACTACCACCACCACCACCCTCCTCTCCCATTAGATTCAGTGTTCAATTCTCTTTCTTTCTTCCTTCTTCAAAACCTTCTTCTCTGGTGCACACACCGACAAAAGTTACTGGTGCTCTCTCTCTATTTTTCTTCTTCTTTGTTCGGCTGTTAATTTCTTTTCAAGAGTCAGCAACGGAGGCGTGTTTGTCCGATTTGGGAATTGCCGTCGCTTTCCTTGTGCCATGCCCATTGAAAACTTTGAAAATTTATTATTATGATTATGTTAAATTAAATACGAAGGTAGTAGGACTTGGTATTTGGTATTTGGTATTTCAATTTCAGGTAAAGATTTTATTCTAGATTCTGAGTTAGCTTATTCGTAATGATGGTATTAATTTAGCTTTGAAAATTCAGTATCACTACATTAATTATATAATTGAATGTAATAAAAAAAATTGGGATTTTAATTTATTTTTATTTTTTTAATATATCCTTGTATCGATTTTTTTATATTCAAGACTCAAATTTAATATTACTAATTAAAAAAAGAGCATTTGTCACTCAAATCGATCATTATTAATAAAAATTGGAGCTTTGATAAACAAATACTATATTCATTCTTCTTTGTTTTATGAGTGATTGTGGGATTTACAGTAGGAAATTATGTGATACTGTTATCAAATTTTAAAATTTTGTATAAATTACTAAGAATATATATATATATATATATATAGTTTGATCTTTTTATTTTTTCTTCAAATTTCAAACTCATAAATATATTCTTTAAAGTTTGAATATGGAATCATATCATGGGTCTTTTTTTTCCATTATGGAACTGGATCATAAGACCACAATGTGTGTTTACTAACAAGTTATTAGATTAGTGATAAGTAATTTGATCCCTTGTAAAAATGAAGACATGAGTTTCAATCTCAAAAAGCACATTATTAGGAGGGGAGTAATCTCAAATCCTTCATTCCTGAAATTGTGAAAGCATATCTCCCACAATTTTTATTAAAAAAATTACTGATTTATGGCCTTTAAATCTTGTCAATAACAAATTTTGATTAAATAATAATTTTAAAATAACCTTGTCATTGGTGGGTTTAATAAAAAAAATTATAATAATAAACTTGTAGTTGTCAAGATTAATAACATATAATATAATAATAAACCTGCCATTTAACTAAACACTATATTTATGTAATTTTTTCACAATCTCATATTTTAAAATAAAACTCATTCAAGGCTCACATATAAAATCTCATATCGTATTTAGCTATTAACAATATTTTTTTATAAATACAATTTTAATCCATTATATTTAGAAATATTTATAAAAAAAATCTAACTATTTTTTAATATGTATTCACTTTTGTTTGATATATATTCTTTTCTTTTATTTATATAAAAATATATATATTCTTTTATTTAAAGACATTAGTTATTAAGATATCAGAAGCTATTGTGTATGAAAGGAATAACACACTTAAAGAAGAAAGAAAGTGAGAATGCTGTTAAGCATGTGTTATTAAGTGATGAGTAAGATGAATTACACTTATGCAGTACAAGGGGAAACTCAACTTATATATCGGGTGGATACAATCACTAGAGTGTTAATAGAATAATTGTTAGGGATAAACAAACTGAACAAACTAACTACAATTAGTTACATATTGGTGACTATTATCTGAATCTACATCCCCTCTCAAACTAAGGGTGAGAAATCTACAACACGAAGTTTGGTTCTAAGTCTCAGGTAGGACTCAGAGGATACTAGCTTGATGAGCAGTCTGCTATTTGGTCAAAGGCTCAATATGTTGCACATGGATTTTGTGTTTCTGCAAGTTGTCCCTGACAAAATGGAGATTCAGCAAAGTGCTTGATTCTAATGAGAAATTAGATTCCATAGCATTACAACACTTTGATTGTCACGAAATATTACCGGGATGTTTGCATTGCACTGAAGTTCATAATGAGATTTTGGAGCCATAGGATTTCAGCAACAGAGGCCAAGCTTCTAAATTCTGCTTTATCCTACTCCTTGAGACAGCATGTTGTTTTCTGCTAGACCATGAGATTAAGTTAGGTCCTAGGTAAATAGAAGCCACTGGTAGATTTACTCATCTATATCAGAATTCAGTCACAAAATGCTAGAAGCCTGAGTTCTTGGACTGGATTGAATTCAGGCCATGGTTTAAGGTACCGCTAGATACCTTAATATTCTTTTGACTATCTTCCAATGGGTATCTAATGGAGTGTGCATGACTGAGAGACCTTGTTCACAGCAAAGGATATGTCAGGCCTTGTGATTGTGGCATATTGGAGACCACCGACCAGACCTATAGAGGGAGGGATCGCTGAAGGCTGACCCTGTGTGAGCAGATAACTTCTAGATGATATCATTAGTGTAGGCATTGATTTTGCTGCATCCATTCCTGCCTTTTGCAGCAAGTCCTTGATGTACTTTGTCTGTGTAAGGTTGATCTACCCGAGTTGAGGTTGAGCATTCCAAGCCCAAGAAAAAATTCATTTCCCAAGGTCTTTGAGTGAGAATACTCCATTGAGTTGCTGTCTCAGGAAAGAGATTTCTTGAGACTTCCAGGAATAGTATGTCATCACATAAACCAAGATGTAGGTAGTGGAGGAAGTGGTGAATTTTGTGAAGAGAGGGGTTAGACTGGTAGCATTAAATCCAAACTGTTCAAGGTTGTTTTAAGCTTGGAGAACCAAGTCTGGAGCTTGTTTGAGGGCCATATAATGACCTTTGAAGCTTGCAAACCTTGTTGGAATTGGTAATGAAGCCCTCAGTTGTTGCATATACACACTTTCCTCAAGGTCTCCATTGAGAAAGGCGTTGTTGAAATCAAATTGTCTTACTTTCCATCCTTTGGACAGGGCAAGGGAGAGCATAATCGCGACTGTTGATGGCTTCACCACTGGGCTAAATACCTGATAGTAGTCCATCCCCTCTCTTTGATGAAAGTCCTTGGCCACCAATCTTGCTTTATACTTCTCGCTACCCGTGAGTTTTCTTTCACCTCTGAAAACCCACTTGCAGCCTATTAGTGTGGCTGTGGGGTGGGCAACTAGCTTCCATGTATGATTCTTTTGCAAGGCAGCAAATTCTTCCTCCATGGCTGCTTTCCAATAAGTGGAGGTGAGTGCTTGAGCAACCTGAGGCTCATGTTTGCAAGATCTGGTGGGCTTCCTTTTACTACCGCTATATGTTTTGGGTTTGAACACACCTTGTTTGCTTCTTGTGAGCATATGATGACGTTGTTTGGAACACACCGAATGCCCTTGACCTGGATGCTTGAGGTTGAGAGTGGTTCAGTTAGTAGCCGTTGGTAGTGGTGTTGTACGTGGCAGCAATTTCAACATTGGCTGCAACTTTAGTGTAATACCCTAGATTTTCAAAAAATAAATAAATAAAAGGTCAGAAATTTTTTCGAACTAAGAAGAGTGTTGGTTACCCTTCTGTCATCCTGTTAATTTCACTAAGTCTGGACTACACGCCTTTGGAGGGCTATATATAGAGCTATACTCTTGGGACCAAAAGTCCTGGTAATTATTCCCTAGAGAAAATGAGTTGAAGGTGATTTTTAACGAATTTTATGAAACTAAGTACTTCCTTTTAGCTACAAGTTTATGAAATCATAAGATTTTTCAATTTGAACTAAAACCCAAAAATGAGATTTTGATTAGTTAGGATTTTGATTTTTCTAATATTTTATTTGAATCCAAATGGGGGTATTTCCCTATTTACATTTATGTTTTAAAGTTAATGGAAAGAAAACAAATGATTAACTTAGTAAATAAGTGAGTAGTGGGATAGTAATCCAATACATATCAGTATTGGAGCATTTGGAGCTTTGGAGACCATAAGGGGCTATGACCGCCCGGCAACAAAGGGTGAAGTTGTTGGAGCTTTATACCGCCCAAGCGGTCATGTGACCGCCCAGGCGGTAAACAAGAGTAGTCCCGTGAGCCAAAGTGGGGGGCCCAGGCGGTGACCGAACATAAAACCCCATTTCTGGGGTCATTCAGACACACTCACACCCCAGAGAGAATGTGAAATCCTCACCTCCCCACTCCATTTCTTCATCATTTTCTCAACTTACCTCCATTTTTCTTCCTTTTAAGAGTTCAAGATATTATTGTCAGTTTCCACTCTCAAATGTCTTGTTGGTGCCGTTTCGTGCATTCTACCCCTCTAGGTGAGTGGGTTCACACTTGTGACCTTTATGTTGTGCATTAGAGTTATTTTAGGAAAATATAATTTATTACTTAACTTAGAGATTATTATACAAGAAGCATGAAGATTTCTGTTGGATTATATGTTTAAAAATGCTGATTTTAGAGCATGAAACATATTTTTGATAAAAATTCATTAACCATGTTATTGAACTGATTTTATGTAAATTGAATATATGTGTAACTATTAGAGGATTTTATGATTGTTTTACTAGATTCTGGAACTGGTTTATGTTTATGCTATGGTTTTATACCTAGATACGAGGTTTAGAGAAAGGACTGAGGTGATGGTTTAGACTCTATGATTTAGAATATGATATTGAGTTTTCCTAGTTTATGGTTGAAACTATGTTTAACAAGTTAATAGTTTGAATTTAAAGAGTTTTGATGATTGAATGATGTTTTGATAATCAACAAAAGAGTTTTAGAGCGTGAGTTTCCACGAGTTCAGAACGGTGACGGCTACATACTCTGGAGGTTTGGAATCTCAATGTCCATGAAGGGTGATCCTTGGACATGGTTCAGCAGCAGTTATGCTAAGGTTAGACTTTAGAATAAATGGACTCAAATTTTCAATATAACAAGTTCATTTTTAATAAGAAATGATATAGAGATTCAGACATAAAAGAATTTTAGAGCATGAATCTTTGGATGACTCAGGGCAGTTGGCAGATATATTCTGTGAACTTGAAATCACTAGTATGGTTTCATGGTCCAGTTATGCTAAGGTCAAACTGCGAAGTTATAGAGATTCAAGCTCTAAGAGAATAAAATGGTTTTAAGAGTTTCAGGTTAATTACAGGAGCTAGAGAAACGGCTGGTGTTAAGAGTAAACAATTAACCTTGGTACCAAGTATGCCCAGGCCAGATATTCAAGGGAAGGGACCTATTTCAGGTGCCCATTATGGTCACACTTGGGAATAATGGTAACGTTGAGATGTGCCAGAGATTCAGAATTAATGACACATGGACGGCGATGACGCCCAGATGTGCCCAGAATTATGTTTCTCTAGAAGCTATATTAGTATGAGTTAATCTATTACAGGTACGAAAGTTAGTTAATGAAATGACTTTTGAATTGATAAAATAGTCACTAGAAAGTATGAAAGAATTCATGGTTTTAAGCTTATATGATTCCAGAATGAAAATGAATTAAAGGAATTGCTTTTATTGATTTCATGAAAGGATGGTTTGAGAATATATTTATATAGAGACGTGTATTTACATAAAATTTATGAGTACTTTTAATATTATTATGATTTATTTTATTTATTGCTCTTGGATGTCCCATGAAGGGATTCAGGTGAGAACTCACTCACTAAGTTTTGGGTATCAAAACTCACCCTCTCATTTCTCTTATTTTTTACAGATAGAACTCATGATTGCAATTCCATTCAACCACAACAAAGAGTCAGATGGTAAGCTTCACTCGAGGTGAGGCATGTATTGGGTTCGTTTAAGTGCTCCAATACAAGGCAGATCCTGACCTTAGATCACATTTTGCATCTCACATATTAAAACGTATATTGTTGTTTTGTGTTTAATAACTTCTGTATGCCAATTTCATGGACAATTTAGACGAGCGATTTATTGTCACATATTATATTATGGCTTCAGACTTTAGAGGTAGATTACGAAAATTGTAGATTTGACTATTTAAACGATTTTGATTATTTCAAATTTCAAAGATTAGGTGATTTGTATGTAGAAAAAGAGAAATTTTCTATTTTTCATAGATTTCTTTTGCAAACAAAGCATACATATAAAGCATTACAGGTCTTAAGGCTTACGTGGGATGAGATTTCTCACGTGCCCTTCACTGTCCTGGTTGGGTCATGACATTAATCAACAAGCTCATTTGATGCGCAGGATCTGCATCCTTAAAGAAAACTAGAGCAAGCAGGCTTGCAAGTATAGGCAGGTATAGAATGTTATGACAAGGAGCACAATTGGCTATATGTGATGTGAATGTGATGTGTTGAGTGATAGGTATAGGGAAAGCTTGGTGGGGATTTTGATGTGTTGTATTGTTAGTAGCATGAGCAAACAATTAAGTGTATGGAAACTCATTTTCATCAAAAATAACATTCCTAGATATTACTGTTTTACCTTATGAAAGTAAACATTTGTAACCTTTTTGTGCGGAAGCATAACCAACAAAGATGCATTTTTGGGTCTTGTAATGAATTTATGTTTGTTGTAGGGAGTAAGTAAAGGGTAGCATGTGCAACCATAGACTTTAAGGAGTCTGGAGTCAGGTTTGTGATTGTGGAGTAGTTCATAGGTGATTTGAGTTCTAGTACTTGGTGTGGGGAGTCTATTGATGAGGTAAGTGGCTAAGGTAAAGGCTTCATCCCAAAAGGAGAGGGAGAGAGGCTTGGGCCAGGAGTTAGCCATGTTTCTATTATGTGCTTGTGTTTTCTTCTGGATTTCCATTTTGCTGGTGGGTATAGGGAGGTTAGTCTATGAGCTATGCCATGGTCTAAGAGATAAGTTTTGAAGGTGTGGGAGAGATATTCCTTCCCATTGTCATTTGTAGGGTGTGGATTTTATGACCAGTTTTGTTTTCTATGAGGGCTTTGTAATGAAGGAATGAGCTAAAGGCTTGGGATTTGTTTTCAAGAAGGTAAATACAAGTGTATTTGGTATATGCATTAGTGAAACAAATATAATATCTGCCTGACCTTCCAAGCACAGGTGCAGGCCCCCAATGTCTAAATAAATAGGTCAAGGGTGCATCATATTTTGTAGATGATGCAAGGAATGATAATTGATCATGTTTGCCCATACAACATGCAGGACATAGAGAGGATGATGGAACAATAGAGCTTTTATTTATTGAATTGGAAATATTACAAGATTGTAACACGTGGGATACAATTTTATTGAGGGGTGGCCTAGCTTCTTGTGCCACAAATCAAAGAAAGAATTAGACATTTTAGGCATTCAAACATGAAATTTGTTTAGGATTTTGTCTAGGTATTTTGTAGGTCATTGAGATGGTAAAGTCCTTCTTTATGAGTTCCTTGTAGTAGTGTTTGTCTTGACACCTAGGATTTAATGAGACATTTGTTAGGCCAAAATTCAAAGAAAACACAATTATCTCTAGAAAATTTAGAGACACTTATCAGGTTTTTAGTTCCAGAGGGTACTTGTAATAGATCATTTAATACAAAGGTGCAAGATGGTGATTGTAAGGTGGATTTGCCAATGTGTGTTATTGTCATACCTTTGCCATTACCTACAAAGACTTGTTCAGCTCCTGATACTCTATGCCTCCATTCAGATTCTATGGATCAAATGTAATGTGGTGGTATACATCAGAATCAGAATACCAATCATCATCAGATGTTGTTGCAGAGGCCAAGAACGCCTGAGGTGCTAATGACGCATTGGGGTTGTCGAAAGACTTAGGAGGAGGAGGGGAGCATTTTCAGCTCATTTGGATAAGGAAATTCTTGATTAAACCTCTGATCACTGCCACACAGGATGACCAATTTTTCCACATAGTTGACATATTGGTCTCCACCATTATTCCATGAACCTCTTCCTCAAAAGCCTCTACCATGGCCTCTGTTTCTGCCACCTTGTCCTCTACCATAGGTGCCATTTTCATAATTGTTGCTTTGAGCTAGGTGCACTTGTATTGAGCTTAACTCAGTCTTGTGAAATCTTTCAATCAAGTCTTCTTGAGACAACAACAAAGATTCAAGTTCACTTACACTCATCAATTCAGATCTTCCCATTGCCATTGTGATGAAGGCACTATATTCTTCACTCAGCCATCAAGACACAGCTTCGAAATAGTCTTCTTTGGCAAGTGGAGCTCTTAATGCTCTAAGGGAGTCTGAAATCTTCTTGATCTTGTTCAGTATTTAGGAGAGGTACCTTGTTTCTTGACACCTTTTAGCTAAGTTTTCAGCTGCTTGATCTTTGATTTGGCACGGAAGCAAAATATTCAAGATAAGCCCAAATCTCATGAGTGAAGTCGCATTCAACACGTAGATTTGTGAAGCTGATATCCATTGATGCAAAAAGCCATGCCACGAGGTGCTGATCCTGTTGCTCCCAATTCTGATAATTGGGGTTTCACTTTCTTCCCTCTCATCTTGGTCTCAAGCAAAGCGCTTGGGAACCTTTCCCTTGCAAAGATGATCTTTGAGCTTGTTGGCTTTGATGCATGCAAGCGCCTCTCTCCATGGAATGAAGTTGTCTTCTTCAAGTTTGAAGGAGATAGGGTTGCTGAAGGTTTTCAGGGCAAAGGTCGTTGGAGCTAGGGTGCGGAAGCATTGGTGAACTCTGAGTGCTCCATGGATCACAAAGCTCTGATACCATGTAAGGTCAGAAGCTATTGTGTATGAAAGGAAGAACACACTTAAAGAAGAAAGAAAGTGAGAATGTTGTTAAGCAAGTGTTATTGAGTGATGAGTAAGATGAATTACACTTATGCAGGACAAAGGGGAAACTCAACTTATATATCGAGTGGATACAATCACTAGAGTGTTAACAGAATAACCCAGGGATAAACAAACTGAACAAACTAACTACAATTAGTTACATATTGGTGACTATTATCCATCCTATCCCTAAAGTTATATCAATAAAAATGGCTATTAACTCCGTCCTTTACTGCAAATAGGATTGGATTTTAGAATAACAAGCGACTTATGTCTATTCTATATTAGGATTAGGATTTTAGTTTCAGCATATTCATTTTGAATAAACATTCTAAACATCATTATCATTTATAATGGTTCCCCTTTTTTATGCGAATAATGGTTCCATTTCTTAATAGTTATATTGTTAAAGGAATAATAATTAAAAAATATATATATCTTAACTATATTCTTGATAGACCATCTTAACCATATTCTCACACTTTCGGCAAGTTAAAGAATGCTTACTAGCACTCATAAGTCAAAACGTGAAAGTAACAATATAATGCAACTCATCAAATATTAAACACTAATGACAGCATACATAATATCACGAGACAAATAATAATAATAATAATAATAATAATAATAATGTTTTATTAATAATATTATATGCTGCGTTGCCTAACAACACTTTTAAATAATAATAATAATAATTGTCAAATAAAAATAAGTTTAATATCTATATACTAATAGTATAAAACAATTTTATACTATTAATTAATAAAAATTCAAAAAATATCAAATCATACTAAGTAACTATCAATAAAATAACAACCCATTAGGATTTGAAAATTGGCTCAATTTGTATTGATTCCCACCGTCAATTAGGGGTACGTGGAAGTAGATATACCAGTTAGGAGACAATGATACGAAATTTTAGACATTAATGTGAATCTATTATTTGTATAGGCAGAAGTTAGACATTATCCGTGCGTGTCCCTTCATGTTTCACATTACTAATACACTAATCAACAACGTTTTGATTGATTGAGATTTAAGGACTAACGTAATTTACAATTACCAAGTCAATAGTGAATTAATCATATTTTAAATTTTAAAAACTAAAAAATGAGTCACACATATATAATTTTAGGAGAGTAGGTATTATCACACCCTTATGTCTATTGGCATATTATTTTAGTGTCTTTTTTTCTTAATATTCCTAAAGCCCTTAGCTAATAGTTATTCTAATGCTTTGTCTATTGCCATATCCTATTTATAATTAATATTTTAAAACTTCTCCAAAAGAAAAAATATATGCATGACATTTTTTTCATTGACATTTTTAAAATAATTCTTAAATTAACTTGTTCCAATAAATCTAGACACATGCAAATATGCGGATAAATGAATAAAAATGAATATTTTTTTAAAAAAATTAAGGCTCAAATGAAAAATATACATAAATGTTGATAATAGATTTCAATTCTCTAAATGCAAGATATGACATTAATAAGTTGAAGAGATAATGCACTGCATTTATTATTTGAGTTGTTTCATTAAAAAAACCACGTATAATATAATATGATATTTGTGAGAAATTTTTTGAATGTGAGTAATATAGCATATAATTAAATAAGTGTGACAATAGACAAAAGATTAGAATCATTAGTCAAAAGCCTTTTAAGAGTATTAATAAAAAGATCACTAAACGATTGCGGCAATTCCCATATAGAGGTGTGACAATAAGCCACTCCCTAAGTTTAGGAGCAAAATTTAGCATTAGATTTGCCACACCCTAATTTTAGGAATAAAATTTAGCATTAATTCTAATGTGTAACTGCCAAAAGAATGTTTAATTTTGCACAGTTAGAATAGCTAACGTGGTGGGGATTTATTGGTTTGCTAGGTCCAGCATTTATTTATTGCTATTCTCAAGGTGCCCTTTCTCTGGTGTATTTATTCACGATCTTAGCCTATTGGTATGAGCTATTTATTTCTATTCAGCTGGGCACTAGAATTACACTACTTGTGTTTTACTAATTTCATTCTCTAATAAGCTTTTATCTTCATTTATGCACATGCCTATATATTAAGAAAATAATTAAATAAACTTAAAATTAAATAAATTTAAGTATATTTTATAACATTACTCTTATTATCAGATACTTTAACACTTTCTCTTATATTTAATACATCCACTAACTCTCTATCATAAGTGTCATAACGTCCCAGGACACGTAATGGGAATGATAACTGATTTGAAAAATATAAAAATGAGAATCGCCACCAGTTTTAATTTTGACTAAAATTGGAAAACCTTTGATTTGATAAAAAGTGGTCTTTTGAAGACTTTTATGGTTAAGAGTCTGATTATATTTAGGGAATGATAAAAATTTAATCACTTACCTCTAATGCATTCGTATAAATACAGTTACCTATAGTTCATTATGCAAATTAATTTATAACTTGATAACATTTATTTTTCCTCAAAAATTCACAATAATTATTACAAATAAAAAAAAGTTAATTTTGGCTTGATAGTTGTTAGCTATGCCACGTATCCTCTAATGAATGAAAACTCAAAATCACGTCATTCTTGTAGGAAATGATTCTGTGTTGATATATTTTGATTTAAAAAAAGAGAATTAAAGAACGGGTTGATTGATTTTATTTGTAAAAAAAATTGATTGTCAAATTATGGAAATCCACTTGTGCACAGGATTCAAGGCAACACTAGGTTGCTCAGTAAATCTTTACAATTTAATATTTATGAAAGAAGCACCAGTTTATTAGTCATAGTCGATGATTGTTGCACAGATAATTTTTTTTTCATTTTTTTTTATTTTAAAGAAAAAAGACCCAAAAAAATTAAAAGAAAAGCCCAAGATCATTTTTTTAATAGCCCTAGCCCTTAAGAAAAAGAAAACAGCCCAACAAACAATAAAAAAAACCAAACAAACCCAAATTCCAATTAGAAATAAAAAAAGAAATCGATTACCCAATAAGCCCAAAACCCACAGGTGTTTGGAAACCCCTAAAATTTAATTCCATCAAGGAATTGAATTGAATTCCATGTTTTGGAAGCAACTTAAGTGAAATAATTGAATTCTCATGGGAATTGAAATTCACCAAAACTAAGGAATTGAAATTAACCCAAAGGGGTGTGATTTGGTGTGGGAATTGAATTCCAACACATTGAAATGCCAAAATAACCTTACTTAAATATAATATTTTGTTCCTAACCTATTAATGAAGAATAAAATAGTAAAAAAAATTAAATTCATTCATTTTTAGACTCATTCCAAATCAAGGAATTCAATTCAATTCTTTAATTTACAAATTCATTCCAAACATAAGAACTCAATTCAATTCCATCTCATTAAAGGTTTCCAAATGTCCTCTAAGTTAAAATCCCAATTTTCTAAACCTTATCTGACGCATAACAAATGGAAAGGGCGGAGGCAAAAGGAGATTGAATGACACACTGGGCTAACACCTGGTAGAGGGAAATGACAGTGATGGGCGGTGTTGCACTACTCCTGGGCATGAGGAGCAACGTAGGGAAGGGTTAGGATAATGACGGCAGGGGGGTGACCTTCAACGAAGGGCACGAGAGGAGCATCGACGGTGCAATGCGAGGGGAAGAGGGGAGCTTGCAGTGGTGCTACATGCGTGCTCTAGTGGCGATGGACAGGGCGCCAACACGGCTGGCTTCGTGCTTATCGCGGAGATGACCGGAGGCGAGGCGGGACACGACTGGTTTTGGCGAGGTGCTATTCTAGTGCATGATGGCTCGTGACCCGTTTCACTAGCAGTGACGCGAGGAGTAGGGAGGTGCAGGAGCCACGGGGGCTAGCGCCGAATAGGTGAATCGTGGATGTGCAACTGGCGGCTTCGCCCGCCGTCACGTGGAGGTGAGCCAGCGTTCGGCTAAGGTGGCGACGATGCTCCGCTAATCGTGCGCCGAGCTCCACTGCTCCTGATTTCTTGTGGCCGTTACAAGTAATTTGAAATTGTGATTTTGGGCTTTTGTGTTATGGATTGTGATGGTTAAGTTGTGGTGATGGTGGTTATGGGATGGTAGTGCTCCTGATTAGTATTATTAGGGGAGATGATGATAATAGTTTGAGGTGGTGCAGATGAAAGCAATGGAAGGGAGTGATGAAGGGGCTGATGATGTTGATGGTGGGGATGAGAGGAAGACTTTGGTGATAAGGCTACAGTTTTTGGCTTCTTTGGTGAGTAATGGTGATGATGATGCGTTAATGAAAACAAAGAAAAATGCATGTAGAAACTATGATATACGTATGCTTTAGGAACTCACTTTACCTTGTTGAACCCCTATGCTCTCAATGAGACTCACTATGTCACTATGTGTTTTCACCCTCTTTGTTGCTTGTGTATCACTCACTGTCACAGTCTTCACCTTCTCGTGTATCTCGTTAATTTTTCGATGTGTGATCTTCCCTAAATTCTTGCTGATTCTTCCACGTGTTCCCCTTTTCTCTAATGATGAACTCATGTATTTATACACGTTTTGCCAATTAATTAAATTTTCCCGATTGATTTCTCCAGCTATGATAGGGAATGGTTGAGGATTTTGTCGCAAATCATTGCGATTCTAATGATGATGGTAGCATGGTCCTTCAGCCTTTTGATTTCTTTTTATTATCTTCACTTTGTTGCGCTCTTCTTTCTGTCACCTTTTTCCCTTTTTTTCTCTTTTATTGTTTTTGTTTTGAGTTAATAAATCAACAAAAATGTGGGTTGAAAAAAATTTTAATTGGCCGATCTCACTTTCTAGAATGGACGAAAAACTTGGTAAAGAAAACACACTATGCGGCATTTTTTGTTTTTGTTTTTGTTTTGGGAAAATAAAAAAAAATCGAATATAAAAATACTTGGACAAAATATGATGTTCACAATAAGGGTATCATGAGCAAAAAATAATTAATATTATTTAGAATTCTTAAAAAATAAATAATAGTAGAAAAATAAAATTTTGTAGATGGATATTTATTAGAAAATGGAGGGATAATTCTCCAACTTCAAATATAGCATATTTTTTAGGTCTTTCATCTCATTACCTAAATTTTGGCTTGTTGACATAACCACAAAAGGTGTGAAGAAATTCTTCTTTGGTCTTGGACCGCTTAATGATGCTCACTTCAATTAAATACAAGTAAATACTCAATTTAGAGTTGTGTTATTTGTCCTCATGAAGTGTGAACACCATGACTCACACCTCATCCACCATTCATAAGACGTGACCCATTTAAAAAGAACATTCATTCATTGGTACGAGGCGAATTGATACAATATCCCACATTCCATAAATACAAATAATATTTTTCCTCAATTTAGTCTTTAAGATTTATAGTGAGATAAATTAGTCCTTCAAATTTGGAAAATTATATACTAGTCCTTTAAATTTCACAAATAAGAACAAGTTAGTCCCTCAAATTGTCATATGAATTGCTGAAAAAATGTTACATATTCTTTTAAGTTGCTTACATATATTGTTAATTTTACATTTACCCTAACTTACTTCACTCCTTTATTTTAATAAAAAATAACTTAAAGTTAAAATATTTCTTCTAAGTAGAGAGCTATTGTTAGAGAAAAGATAAAGAAAAAGGTCTAAACGTCTTTGTTTAGATGAGTGAAGCAAGTTAAGATCTACCATAAAAATTAATAGTATACGTAAACAATTAACAGGACATGTAAGTAAGCTAATAGGACACAACTCAAACGAAATTTTACAGAGACTAACTTGTCCCCATTTATGAAATTTGAGGACTATATGAGATTTTTCAAATTAAGAAACTAATTTATCCTCTATTATAAATATGAGGGACTAAATTAGGATTTTACTCATTAAATATTGCCATGTTAACTATGAATAATCTAACCGTGATTAATTTTTTTCCCCTAATTTCATTGTTTTTGTAGCATAAATATTATGGGGTCCATCATTTAATAAGGCCAATGTTAGCTCCCCAAGAATAGTCTATTCCTCTTCTCTTTACTTTGCATTCAAAAATTGTTGAACTCAACAAAATAAAAGGGGAAAAAAAGAAGGAAACCATCCCCCGCGGATATTGCTCACTCCAATGCTAATTAATGCTAAAATTTTAAAGTCCCATTTCCACTCAAAACTGTCTGCATACGTAGAAAAGAGTTGTTTGTGTTTTTTCTTTTTTTTTCTTGTGAAATTTGACTATGGTTCCCGTTGAATGGGAATTAATACAATGCTCTTTCCTATAGCCTTTTGGAATTAGGTGCAGCAAGAAAATGGTGATTTCATCCTCTTAAGACAATGTGGGTATTACATATACATACTGGCGATTTCGCTTGGAGCCCCATATCTCCCATGAATTGCAAACTCTTCTCAACTAACTCTTTACAACTCGTTTTTGATTTAAGAGTCAGGTCTTCTACACCATCATTCCAAGCTGGACGTAAAAGGCAGTTTATGGTTGCTAGTACAAATGTAGCACAACTCTTGTGGTATTGTGATATCACAGTGTTGATGTTTTCTTCTCTTCTAGGTGCAGAGATTTTTTATTTGTTTTCAGATGAATAAGCAGAAGAGGAACCGACTATTAATTCCAACAGAGTTAATTTAAGTGGTGGAGCCCACAGTATTTATTTTACAGAACAATGAAATAAAATAAAAAAGTTAATCATGGTTTGTTTATTCATAGTTAACTAATGGGCCTCGTTACTATATGCATCATGTAATTGGAGTAACATAATCCTATGTGACGGCCCAAGACTCATAAGAATTTCTCCAACTTATACATCATGACCAAATTATATTTATACAAAATTCACCAATTGGAAAAAAAAAGAGATAAAACAAAAACAAAATTCGAAAACAAAATGATTCTCAGAGTAAAAGGATGGAACTTCCAAAGTTTGCTTCAAAACCAATTGATCATAGCTCGAACAATGTTTTAAGTAAATAATTATATAATTTGACTTAAAATATGCCTGTATTGAAGTACTGATCTTTTTCAACTTATAACAATATAAATTAATCATATATCATCATATATAGAACTTTTAAATTAGTTATCACAAAAGCCAAACATTTTTAATGATGTGATAATATATAATTAATTAGATGATTGAATAATATTTTTCACATTAATAATATATCAAATTAATGTAAAAGTTTAATTTTATATACTTTAAATGTAAAAAAAAATTTATACTTCATCTAATCAAATTATTAATTTTTTTACATTGTGAACGTATATAAATTAAACTCTTAATTTAATAGTTAATGATTAATTAATATACAAAATAAGATTAAAAACATCTTGGTTAGCCACCTTTTTTTTGGTCCTTATTGGTTAGCCACTTAGCCGTGCAAATAAGTCATTTTTCCAACCAATTGCTCCCAAAATTGGATGCATATCATTTTTTTTTCTGGAAGCTTTTGTTTTTGTTCAAATTTGGGTATGAAGTTGGATACATATCTTAAGAGTATATTTATGAGATAGAATTTTGGAGGAGATGAGAATGAAATGAATACTTGTACAAAATATTTTAAAATCTTATATTATAAGCTCTTCTTTCCTTAACATATCTTATAAAATCTACTCACAAAAATACCATTACCATTAACTCCCCCAATCGTTTTCGTTAGGTTCATTTTGGACAAACCTTTTGATTTTGCATGGAATGCCCGTGTATGGGCCGAAGTTGGAGCTGTGGACCAATATGTAATACAGGGCCCAAAGTTAAAACATTATACATCCCTTACCCTTCAAGCCTTATGACTTTATCAGCCATCGACCAGAAACAAAAACGCCTATTCGCCACCTGATCTTCAAAGCATCCTTTAGGAGCCTCCAAACCAAATAAAAAAAAACCAAAGTCATCATGACCAAAATAAGAAACAATTGGAAAAAAAAAAACCCATAGGAGCGTTAATCCTTTACAAAGGTCACCCCATGTGAGTATCACCTCTTCTTACAAAACTATGGTATTTTATTTTATTTCCTGAAGTATCCATCATTAAGTACAGTAGCTAATTCCTTCATATACTGTAGACTTGGATCCTGGCCATGGGTACAAAACTTTGTACTTGGCTCTTGATGTATGTTATCATTTTTTTTTTAACCTTAAGACAAACCTGAGTCTTGGACTGTCATTTGCAAGTATCTTCATCTTTGATTGGCCGACTTCGATCATTGACCACCACAAAGCTCCCCAGCATAACCAAGTTGTCTTATAGTATTTTTGTTATAGCTTTTAGAATTTAAAAAAAAAAACCAGAGTTCAGACAAAAGATTTTAAGAGGCAAGTTTTTATTCAAGCTATAGTTTAGATTTTTCTAAAAGCTGTTTATAAGTGCATCATATATATACTTTACTTTTGCGTTGATTAAAATGAAATCCAAACATGCTGGAAGAGCACCTCCCAAAATAAAAGGACAGCTTAGTAACCATTTAAAGTTCAAAACGCTAATATAATAAGGTTCAAAGTTAACATCTGATAATCGACCACATGATTAGAGTCACGCACGCTTTTACAGCTATTAAGTCACAGTGACCGTGACAATCAAACATTAATTTATTAACAAATTACGCAGTAATTTTGTGTTCACCAAGTACTTTTGAGCTGGCATTTAACTATCAGTGCGTCATTGCAGCACTCTCCAGCAACACCTGAACTAAAAATTGTTTTATATTTGGGTGTGTTTGATTATGAGATAAAATAAAGATTAAATTTTTATAAATAAATTTTATATATAATTTTATTTATAAAACTCATTAATATAAATTTATTCTTATTTTTATCTTTCAATAAAACATACACTAAAGAGCAAAGCCATCCTTCTTCCTCGGTAATGTATTATGACCATTAAATTAAATATTTATATAATATCCACCGAAAAGTACATTTCAGAATTGTGTACTATTAGATATGGCCTCCACAAAATAAGGAAAAATGCTTCCACCCTAAACTAAAGAAAAAAAGGAGTAAGCAGCCAAAATAGTTGATGACCTGTTGTAGTGGAGGCGGAGTTCAGGCACCGCATCTGAGCGTGGATAGATACAGATGCAAAAATTGAATTTGCAATGTGCTGACTGCGCCTTTTTGTTTGCCAAATGCCAATTGCTAACCAAATCAACAAACAATTGCAATTTCACTTGTTTCATTTTTCCTCAAGACACCAATATATAAGTTATTTAAATTTTAACTTGTTTTACTCAAATCAAATTATTAACCTAACATTACCCAAAAAAATAAAAATAAAAATAAAAATCAAATTCGTATGTTATTCTTCATCACTAACTTTTTCATTTCACTTCAGTTTTATTTTTCTTTTCAAATAAGAATTCAACCACTTAAATTAACTAAATATTAATTAAATTTTTTTAATTTTCTCTGCATACTATGTTTACTAAATGTCAATATTGTTTACAAAACATCAATGTTTAAATGACATTTTTCTTAACCTTGTGGCACAATTGTCAGCCAAGACGAAGTAAAATGACATTTTAATTTGCTTTTGTTTGAATTTATTAAACTTAGATAAAATGGAACAAAAATAAATTGACTTTATCCCGTCAAATTCTATTATTTTTTCCTAATTTTCTTTTCCTAAATTATAAAAATGAGATAAAATAAAAAATATTCAACAATAATTACTCCTTTACACTCCGAGAGAAAAAAAACAAAAAGAACAAAAGCCTTTTCCAATTTAAAGCCTGTCCGAATAAGATAACTTGACACCACCACCTCTTCTCCTTCAAGCCAACCACTCTACCTCACCATCACCAACTCACCAAACACACAATCAATCATTCACAACCAGAGCTTCGTTCAAGCTTCAATGGAGGAAACCATCGACGGCAACGCACTTGCAGCGAAGTCCCTCGCCGAGTTCGGCGTGCAGCACATGTTCGGCGTGGTCGGGATCCCCGTGACCTCCCTCGCAACCCGCGCCGTCTCCCTCGGCATCCGCTTCCTCGCCTTCCACAACGAGCAGTCCGCCGGCTACGCCGCCTCCGCCTACGGCTACCTCACCGCCCGCCCCGGCGTCCTCCTCACCGTCTCCGGTCCCGGCTGCGTCCACGGCCTCGCCGGCCTCTCCAACGCCGCCGCCAACGCCTGGCCCCTCCTCATGATCTCCGGCTCCTCCGACCAGTCCTACGCCGGCCGCGGCGACTTCCAAGAACTCGACCAGATCGAAGCCGTCAAACCCTTCTCCAAGTTCTCCGTTAAAGTCACTGACATAACCGAAATCCCAACTTCCGTCGCTAAAGCCCTTAAGTGGGCCTTATTGGGCCGGCCCGGCGGGTGCTACTTGGATCTCCCCGCCGATGTCTTGCACCAGAAGTTACCCCTCAACGAAGCCCAACATCTATTGTTTGAAGTTGGACATAAGGAATTTTTCTCTAGTAAAAACCAAGTCAACTTGAACCAAATTCAAATTAGTAATATCACCCAGGCGGCCTCGGAGCAATGGCCCTGTCGTGATAGGAAGAGCAGCTACGCGAAGGAAAGCTGACTTTAAACTGGTGGAATCCACCGGGATTCCGTTTTGCCCACCCCTGGGGAAGGGGTGTTGCCTACTCATGATCTGGCCGCCACCGCGGCGAGATCACTTGCGATTGGGAAGTGTGATGTTGCACTTGTTGTTGGGGCGAGGTTGAATTGGTTGTTGCATTTTGGGAGGCGCCTAAGTGGTCCAAGGATGTTAAGTTTATCTTGGTGGATGTTAGTGAGGAAGAGATTGAGCTGAGGAAACCCCATTTGGGTTTGGTAGGGGATGCTAAAGAGGTTGTGGAGGCTTTGAATAAGGAGATTAAGGATGATCCGTTTTGTTTGGGGAGGAGTCACCCTTGGGTGGAAGCTATATCCAATAAGGCTAAGGAGAATGTGGCCAAGATGGAGGCTCAGCTTGCTAAGGATGTTGTGCCCTTCAATTTCTTGACCCCAATGAGGATCATAAGAGATGCAATTCTTGCATTGGGGAGCCCTGCCCCTCTGTTGGTATCTGAGGGTGCGAATACCATGGATGTGAGCCGGTCTGTGTTGATTCAGACAGAGCCCAGGACTAGGTTGGATGCAGGTACTTGGGGACGATGGGGGTTGGTCTCGGTTATTGCATTGCGGCGGCGGTGGCTAGCCCACGGCTTGTGGTTGCAGTTGAAGGGGATTCTGGATTTGGATTTAGTGCCATTGAAGTTGAGGTATATGCTGTGCTGAACTCGTGCCTATGCTTATATTCTTAGCTTCTGTTTGTGATAGATATTCTATTCTAAAGTGTATCTTATGTGTGTTTTATTTTGCCATTGTTGTCTTATGCAAGCTGATACTTTTTGCGCCTTTTCTCTTTAATTTTGTGCTCATATAATGTAGCTAGAAGAATAGGGTAGTTCTTCTGATAGATCATGTATAGATATTCTCTTAAATCATTCCATTGCAGTGCCCTGTTGATGTGGGCCTTTAGAAGTTAGAGATGAGATAAAGGGGAATGGGGGAGGGAGGGAGACTGTGAATTCTCATTTAGTGGTAAGAACAGATGTGCGATGGAAGAGAGTCTTCTACTCCTTAATGAATACCCTTAGCTATTTTAGGAAGAAGGGGAGGGAAGGAGGGAGAGGATTGTTGAATGTTCAAGTCATGGATCCGCTGTGATTGTTGGTTGGGAGGAAGGGAGAACAATGTAAAAATATGAGAAAATTCTTATTCAGTGGTGAGAAATAAGATCTGACATGACGTCTAGTCAAATATAAGTTTGCTTAGTGGATACCATCACCTGTTTTAGTATTAATCTTTTCCTAATCTGCAAAAAAATTGACAATCTACCAACAAGTGTCATATCTTTGGAATTAGGATTCTCCTTTAAATGTCTTCTTGTGTTCGTTGGAGTCCTAACAGCCATGCAGTAGTACACCATGATGCCTTATGGATGCTCGCTACGTCTGCATATTGCTATTAGTCCTATATTGAGATCTGTTGTATTGTAGCATCCAATTTCTTCTATTTCTTTTTCTACTCCTCTGCAATTTCTTGCTTCTCTTGGAGATCACTATTGTGGGTGCATTTGCATCAATTGCATGCTATTCATTTTTGAGATCTAAAATATTGTAGGAAGTTATATTACCATTGTGTTAGAATTGTGTGATAATCTCCCTAAGGATTAGAAATTCTACTATGTTGTGAGGGTTTCTGTTAGAATATTTTTTTTGGGCTAGTGTTCCTGATACTATAGTGATTTGCTACTCATGCCAAGTACAATGCCTTCCTGTCCTTGATATTGGAAGAAGTGGTTCAGCACACACTGGGCTGAACTGTATTTCTAAGTGCCCTTGTCTATTGGAGGACGGATGAGCTATGTAGATGAGAGAGCAAAAATCCAAGTGGATGAGAAACATGCAAGTTACAGATATGAGACATGTAGCTTTTGCCCAAAATTTTTCTGAACTTGGGATGTCCTCATTTAACAGTGTAGAAAAGGACACTCTTAACAGTATAGAAAGGGACATTTGCTATGATTTGGTGTATGATGGTACAAGGTTGAATTTGTTGGGGTTGGTTTTAAGAGTTACTTCTTGTGAAAACTTCTAGACAAGTTGAAGACCGTTTTTTGTTGTTGACAATGCTCAGACTCTTGAAGACAGTCAATGTCAGGCTAGACAGGAGGGGTTTGAATTCTGGGAGTTTTGCCATTTAGGTCTTATCTTTTCTTAATACTTGCGTAAATTCATATCCCTTTCTCTACCCTGAAACTAGGGAAAATAAATGTCTTCAAGTTTGACATATACTTGCATTTGTTGATCAAAATGGATCTCTTGTTTCAAGGACTTCATGGGATTCAGTTTTCTGAAAACCATGTATTTTTCACTCTATAAATGATTGTTCTTACCATATGCAATTTCTATATATTTGATACGATCATGTATGGCTGCACATGTTTTTGCATTCATTTGTTATTACTCTTGCAATTTATTTTATTAATACAAGCATGTGACATGACATTCTGTCCATTTTCTATCTAGACATTGGTTCGGTACCAGTTGCCCGTGGTTGTGATTGTTTTCAACAATGGAGGTGTATATGGTGGCGACGGAGAAGCCCTGAAGAGATAAAGGGACCCTACAAAGATGATCCTGCCCCCACGTCTTTTGTCCCAAATGCAGGGTACCATACTTTGATAGAAGCTTTTGGCGGAAAAGGCTATCTTGTTGGGACACCTCAAGAACTCAAATCTGCTCTTTCAGAATCCTTCTCGCTTCAAAACCAGCCGTAATAAATGTTATCATTGATCCCTTTGCCGGTGCAGAGAGTGGGAGGCTGCAGCACAAGAATTGATGTATCTTAATTGCTAAATGCTCTGCAGCATAGTTACAGCTCTGTTGCTGTGGTTTCCTTTTTCAATAACACGCAATACCCCTGTGGTCATTCCTGCCTAGGTTGTATGATGTACCATATCCATCAACTATATTATGGAGTCCACACAAATGTCAAATTTCAACGTGTCTTTCAGTAAATGTGATATGATGATAACAAATATGAAGTTATAGCAATGCAGAATGCAACTGAATCTCAATATTCTAGCAGGTTTGAACAATTTATTATTTTTCATTTAGTTGCAAACCTGATTGAGTTCTCTTTGAAGGCATGCTCTGGGTGAGCAGTGTGTGTTTCATTATCATGAACTCCAGAAATTTTTCATGTCAAAGCTCATCGAATTTGTTTATCATTTTGTTATATAACTTCTGCAAATATTGCAATCCAATATCAGGTTCGATGCTCCTAAATTGTTATTTCAGCAAGCTTATGGTTATTGATTAATGAATAACTAAGTATTGATCTATTAAAAAAGTTGTCACTTTTAAGTATTGGTGAATTTTTCTGAGAAAATTATGGCTCGAATATTAATTATTCAATTATTAATATGCATCTAATAGGAAGAAAAAAATGAATGCATTGAAAGACTCATTGTGTGTAATATTTTCCCTTTCAAGTACCAAAGAAAGGTTTCCTTTTAGATTTGTTTGGTTGGAGGTAAAAATGGAATAAAAAAATATTTATAGATGTGTCATATATAAAATTACATATATGGAAATCATTCATGGTTTTGTCTTTTTGGTCATTTTTGGACTCAATCAAAGCACTTTGTTTGAAAACCAGTTTAGGGCCTGGGCTTGTTGGTTTTACAACTTGGGCTTCAATGGGCTGAACCTTTGTGGCTATGTTATGCTTGAGGCCAGCTTGTAGAATAGTTTATGGGCTGATTTACTTTTATCTCTTCAAGCATCACTAGTCATCCAAACTCAAACCTTAAAAAAATCATCAAAACCAAACAGTTCGGTTGAACTCCAACCTTTGATCTTCGAACCCAAAAAAAAAACAAAAAAAAAAACAAAAGAATTATTGCCCTGCCAGTATATGAGTGAATAACACCATAAGAAGATAATGGCACATTAGCAATTGCCTCGCACATGCGCTTTTGGCAACACTTCATTTGAAAAATGAATGCACTCTGTCCCCAAGGGTCTTGGTCTTGTGTATGTTCCCAACACAAGTTTTAGTAGTTCATATCTGTGATTATGCATACATAAACAAACTAACAAAAATAAGCTTGCAATAACGCGATGTTCAAAACATTATCATATATGCTTTCGTATTTTTGGGTCAATGTCTGGATATTCCCAAATCAATCGGATGTGATTAATCTCCTTTGGTTTACTAATAATCTAATATTGTCCCTCGTATTAGGTTATTCAACCGCTTAACACATATGTATTATTAATTCCATTTTTAAATAATTGTCATTTTTTAAATCTTGATTTTTCCGCAAATGATTATCTATTTAAAAAATTTAGAAAATATTAGTTTTTTTTCCAATTTTACTCCTATTAAATAAATACTACAAGGGAGAGAGCAAGTGAAAAAGAGATTGGTAAATAATTAAGGAAGAGAGGAATAAGTAGTAAGAGTAATTTTGTAAAACACATCTAAATTTTTCTAACACTAAGTCTTTCACAATTATTTCCTTAGTAGTATTTATGTATGTGATTTCACATGTTTATTTTGATTTATTTATTTGATATCTTTATTATTTTTATTTTTTAAATTAAAAATATTTTATTTTATCTATTATGAAGATAAAATAAGCCTGGCAGTGAACAATTCAGTATTGTATAATAACTCTGTGCAAGTCCTGAGTTGAATCGACACATGAATCAAGATTGTAGTTATCACTAACTGAAAATAAATCCTAAAAATAATATAAATAGAAATATAAAAACCATAAACTTAAAACATGCAATAATAAAACCATTATGATTGGTTTAGTGGTTAGGGGTTTGGGTAGTATACAGAGATCCTAAGTTCAAATTTCATTGTGACCAATATACTTTCTAAATTACCAAAAAAATGCAATAGTAAATAAATGAAATTTACATAAGAATAACATTTAATTTTAGTATTAACAACATTAATGACTAACACTAGTAGTACTTGTGTTAGCAGAATTTTCCTGTAAAAATCAAAACAGAACAAAAAGTGTACGTCTATATTCTCAATTACCAGCAGATTAAATAAATTAAACAAAACAAAGAAGAAAAAACATTGTTACCCTTTTTTCTTCCTAAACAAATTAATGATATTCCTATCTTTTGACAATAATAAGTACATCTAAATATTCTAGACAACTCTTAAATCATATTAATTATCCTATTAACACACCAAAACAAATAAAATAAGAAAAATACTTAAAAAACATATCAAATTCATATCTTTAAAAAATGAAAAAAAAAAATAGATATATAAGGAAATGTCTTGCTAAGGGTGACATGAGCAGTATCAAATTCACCTACGATCTCCAAAATAAATTTATCAAAAGTCACTAAATATAATAAAAAAAATTATAGAAAATTGAAAACAAAACTTGATCAAATCTACCTTCAGAGGGAGGGATGGGATTTTTGAGAGAGAGAGAATTTTTAAATTTTTGAGATATTAATAATGTTGAAAGCTCTTTTAAAAAGAGAGTGATAATAAATAACTTTTTTTTTGGAGTGATAATAAACAACTTTAAATATTAAGTAATTTGGAGAATTAACAATACAGAATAAAAGCTTCCGGATAATGTCGAAAGAAAAATTATCAATTAATTGTAATTAGGTTTCTTGGTTATCACCCAAAAATTAATTGTAATTAGGAGACGAGGTGGCATGTGATTGTCACGACCTATTTAGGGATCATGATCGGAATTGCGAGGAATTGTGTCCTATCTAAGCCTCTAGATATAACTCTAATATGCATAAATAAATCGAATATATTTAAAATATCTCAAGTTTAACTAAATTCTATAATTCTGAAAATGTTCCCAATCATAAATACTAACATAAAACTGAAAAAAAAATCTAAAACCTGGGCCAAAGCCAAACATAATAAATAAGTGACTGAAATTCTAAAATAGTCAAAATAATATAATGCATGGTCTGGATTTGCTACATAATTATTTGAGCACTACTATACTGACATAATCAACAGGAGCTTCACTTCGAAGCAAAACTCACCAAATAGCTTGGACACTACTGTTAGGATCCTGGAGTGCAGAGAACCCTAGCTGCATCTGGAGGGAAGGAAAGAGAGGGTGAGTTCATCAAAACTCAGGAAATGAGCCTCCACTCATAACTCACATGGGACAACAATAAATATACATAACATATACATACAACTGATGTAAAATATTTTATATACAATTACATATAGCTTGGACTGAAAATAATAATTTAACTTAATCCATGACAATAACTAGTAGAAAAATAAGAGATATTCAGGACATGAATAACTGAAGCTAAGAGCGAATTTGAGCCAAAGACTAATCTGATGGGTACCAAACTAGGTCCCATAAATGGATACCACATTGGGTTCCTTACTGGGTGAATTCCTCTAGCGGACCATTTGGTATCAAGGTTAATGATCAATCCTGGAGCCATTAACTCACTTATCTGTTTCTCACTATTTATTAGCTAAAAACTAATAGCAAAAAAATTCACTATTCTTACTATTCATATAAAATTGAGATTCATAAAATTTTCTAACTGATAAAATAAATCTAAATTATACATACAACAAGTATGGCCCCATGAGTTTTCTAAAATAATAATGTCATGATAACTATCAAAAGTAATTTTCTAAAATTTCTATAATCCATAGGACATATTTCTTGGCATAAATCATTCTAAAATTTCATAAATAATTTATATAATTTGAGAAAAATAATAATAATGACCAAAAGTATGGCCATGAGCTTAAACTCACTCACCATTGGTAGCCGGAGTGTATTTTCACTAACAACTTTACTCTTGGAATTGACACTAGTAACGAAATAGATTAATCAAGAAAGTTGAGAGAAACCACGTCTTTCTCTCAGGGAATATCCTTGGACAGTTAGGGTACTTAGAAAAATATTTGGGAGAATTATGATTTGCTTAAAATATACTAAAGGACAACATAAAATCAAACCTGTGTACTTAGTAGCTCTCTACTATATTCATATGCATATATAAAAACTAAAACTCTACGCTCATGTCTTTCGTTTTGCACCTATATATAGTGATAGCAATAATAATATAAGATATCAATCGTGTAACGCGTGTTACGTTATTTTATTATAAAACCTTATAACCGTGCACCACGTTGGTTGAAAATATTATTATTAAAATGATAATACGTTAAAATATTAATAAAACTTTCAACCGTGCATCTCGTTTTTAAGACTAATATTATTGAAACGATAATATGTTATAATATTATTAAAACAATAACCAATTAATAATAATAATAATAATAATAATAATAATAATAATAATAATAATAATTCATATACTACTAATGATAACTCATATACCACTAAACTCTATATATGGGTATTACATACTACCCTTCTTAAAAGAGATTTGGTCCCCAAATCTAAAACAACATATCCTGAGGTGGAAAAATATGGGGATATTTGATTTTCATAGCTTCTTCAGCTTCCCAAGTTGCTTCCTTGCTTGGAATGGTTCCTCCAGATAACTCTCATTGAGGCTATCTCCTTTGACCGAAGCTTCTTGATCGCTTATCTACGATGGCAACTGGTTCCTTCATAGGACAAACTTTCATCAACTTGGACTATTTGCGAAGTAAGCACATGAGATTGGTCAGCATATATTTCCTGAGCATACTGACATGAAACACTGGGTGTATGGCTCATAAACTAGGAGGCAGTGCCAATCTATAGGCCACTACTCCAACTTTTTCTAAGATCTCAATGATCCAGAAAATAAGGGCTTAACTTTCCCCGCTTACCAAATCTTACTACCCCTTTCATAGGGGATACCCTCAGAACACGTGGTCCCCAACCCAAACTCCAAGTCACGCCTACGGTTATCCGCATAAGACTTCTGCCTGACCGTGTACTAAGATGCTCCCTAATCAACTTGAATCTTCTCTAAGGTTTCCTGAACTAGGTCTGGGCCTAGGGACTTAGCTTCCCTAAGCTCAAACCACCGACAGGAGAATTGCAACGCCTTCCATACAAGGCTTCGAAACTGCCATCTGGATACTTGCCTGGTAACTATTATTTTATGAAAACTCAATCAAAGGTAGGTGATCACACCAGCTCCCTCCAAAATCTAGCACACAAGCTCTGAGCATATCTTCTAAGGTATGTATCGTCCTTTCACTGGCCATCAGTCTTAGAATGGAAAGTTGTGGTCAAATCCACACGTGTCCCAAGGGCCTTCTGAAATGCCCTCCAGAACCTTAAGTGAACTGAGATCCTCTATCAAATATGGTGGATAATAGGACACCATGAATTCTAAATATTTCATTGATGTACAATCATACGTGCCTGCACTAAAGGTAGTCTTGACTGGTAAAAAGTGTGCTAACTTGGTCATCCTGTCTAATATTACCCATATGGAGTCGAACCCTTGGTGGTTCGAGGTAACCTAACTATGAAGTCCATGGTTATTCTCTCCCATTTCTACTTTGGAATATTTATCTCAGTAACCCTGCGGCCTCTGTGCTCAGCCTTAACTTGTTAGGACACCAAACACCTAGCTACAAAGTCAGATATCTCTCTTCATACCATCCCACCAAAACAATTGTTTTAGATCTTGATACATCTTAGCTGATCCTGGTGTACTGAGTATACTGCACCATGGGCTTCTTCCATTATTTTTCTCCTCAACTCACCCACGCCGGCACACATAAACAATTCATAAAATGCAACACACTCTCAGCATCAACTAAGAACTATGTATTCTCACTCTTACGAACATCCTCAACCAACTTAAATAGCTTCAGATCTTTGCCCTGTTGTGCCTTGATCTGTCCCACCAAGGTTGACTGAGCCTTGATTTAAGCTAGAGAGACTCCTGGATTACTAAGGCTGAATTGAATTCCCTCAGCTTCCAACTTATGAATATCTTCCACTAACGACTACCTCAGGTGCTATGTAGGCCAAACTGCACGCCGACTTCCCGCTAAAGCATCTGCCACTACATTTGCCTTTCCTGGGTGGTATGAGATCGTACAATCATAATCCTTTAATAACTCAAGCCATCTACGTTGTCTTAAGTTCAAATATTTTTGTTGAAAGATGTACTTCAAGCTCTTGTGATATGTGAAAATCTCACAAGTCTCTCCAGGTAGTGCCTCCAAATCTTCAAGGCAAAAACCACTAGCCATTTCCAAGTCATGCGTAGGGTAATTCTGCTCATGCTTCTTCAATTGCCGTGAGGCGTATGCTGCAACTTGACCATGCTTGCATCAGGACAAGCCAGTCCAACTCTAAAAGCATCACAGAATACCGAAAAGCCACCTGTCCCTGAAGGTAATATCAAAACTGGCGCCTGGTCAAACATGTCTTAAACTCGAAAACTTTCTTCACATTCTTCTGTCCATAAATTTGACATTCTTCTGTGTTAGTTTGGTCATGGGTGTTGCAATCCTCAGAAATCCTAACGAATCGCCTATATATCCTGCTAAGCCTAAGAAACTATGAACTTCTTAAATTGTTGTAGGTCTAGGCCATTGCGCACTGCTTCCACCTTCTTTGGATCTACTAGAATACCATCCATCGACACTATGTGTCCAAGGAATGCCACTTGATCTAGCCAGAACTTACATTTGGAGAACTTGGCATACAACTAATTCTCCCTCAAAGTCTATAAAACAATTATCTAGATGTTGCTCATGTTCCTCCTTACTCCTAGAATACACTAAAATGTCATCAATGAAGATAATCACAAAGTGATTCAAAATAGCTTAAATACCCTATTCATCAAATCCATGAAGGTTACTTGGGCGTTGGTTAACCCAAAGGACATCTCTAAGAACTCATAATGTCCATAGCGAGTCCTGAAGGTCGTCTTAGATATATCTCCATCCTTAATTTTCAGTTGATGGTAACCAGATCAAAGATCGATCTTGGAAACAGGTTGCCCTTTGAAGCTGGTAAAAAAGATCATCAATGCAAGGTAAGAGGTATCGGTTCTTGATCGTCACCTTGTTCATTGCCTGGAATCTATACACATCCTCATTGAACGTCTTTCTTCTTAATGAACAACATGGAGCACCCCATGGAGAGGTACTTGGCCTTATAAACCCCTTGTTCAACAACTCCTGTAACTACTCTTTCAATTCTCTTAACTCTACTGGAGCCATACGATATGGGGGTATAAAGATGGGTCTAACTTCTGGCTCAACCTCTATTCTAAACTCTATTCTCTCTGGCATTCCTGGCAAATCATCTGGAAACACATCTAGGAATTCATTAGCCACCGGAATCATGCCAAATTAGGTGTCTCTCCTTACATCCCTGACCTAGCTACAAACCCATAACTACCTCTATCCATCAATCGTAGTGCACTCATAGCTGATATCAAGCTTCGGTATCAAACACCTTGTACCCCTAAACACTCTTGGCTCATCACCTGGGACCTCGAATCTCACCACCTTACTATAACAATCTACCAAGGCATGACATGGGGCTAACCAATCCATGCTAGAATAATGTCAAAGTCAGACATGTCCAACACTATCAAATCTGCTAGTGCTTCCATGTCACCAGCTTTGACTTCGCACGATTTATACATTGTTCGAACAAGGATGGACTTTATTGAAGGTACCCCAACTAAAAATGGCTTCTTAAGATCCTCAGGGATCTTCCGAAACATAAGGAAAAGAACGGGGACATATAAGAATAATAGGACCCCGAGTCAAACAACGTCATGGCATTGAAGGAACATACTATTGTTGTACTTGTTATTACTTCATTCGAAGCCTGCGCATCCTGCGGGTCATAGCATATAAACGAGGTTGTCCCCATTATCCTGGCCTCCGCCGCCAGCCTCTACCACCAAAGCCCCTTCCCCCGCTTCACGTCTGTCGAGCGATGAAGCCACCCTGGCCGTTGATTGGAGAGCTCAGCTGACATGGAAGGGTTAGCTGACCCTTGACTTCAAGCTCCCTGAAACATCGAGCACTCTCGCATGTGGCTTGGCTGGCCACACCCTTAACATATTGAGGAACCAACTAAACATTGGCCCTGATGTCTCTTCTGCAAGTCGGGCATATTGGATATGATTGCCATGAACCCTGTCCATTATGCGACTGCCCCATTTACTCAGAGTCGACACAGCTGGGTGTGCCGAGATGGGTTCTGAGAAGGTTGTCTTACTTGACTGACCCCATGCCGGCCCGGATGCTAACCCTTGCTCAAATCTGCTAGCTCGAGAAAGTGGCATGAACCCTGGCTTTCTTGTTGGCCTCTGACATCGTCTTACGCTCTGCTAAACCACTTTCAAGACCAATCACTGTGTCTACCACCTGAGCATAATCCATGGTCCCGATGTGTGGCTACAAAGAGAACATATCTCTGGATAGACCTTGAACAAAACGTCTCACCCTAACTGTCTCGTTGGCATCATGCTGAGGCGCCTGTGCCAGACAAGTGAAACGTTCATCATACTATGTAATTGTCATGCCTGGAGTTAGACGGAGCTTTAAAAACTCTTGGATCATCTGTGTTGCGGCTCTCAATATAAATCTCCGCATGGAGGTTTCCTTGAACTGTCCCCAAGAGGGAGAACTAGAAGTCCCATACTTCCGTCCTAACTCCTAATACCATAACTCTACTTGGCCTCCCAGCTGAATCTAGCCAACTCCACCACTCTCTCTGAAGAACAATGGATGACATCAACTATTTTCTCCACTTGCCAAGGAATTCCTGGGATCCTCAGCTCGTCGACACCCGTTGAAGGTAGGTGGGTCCATCATCTTGAAACGCTCCAGGCTGAGTCGTCATATCTCTGACCGGAGGAGGCTGCGTAGTCACCTCTAGCCGTCCGGTCATCACATCTGTCAAGTTTGCTACCATATGTTCAAAAGCTCTAAGGCAAGCATTGTCACTGGATGCATTGCTTCCACGACGATGAAGACGTGAATGATGTACAGGTAGCATGGTTACACTATGAAAGGAAGGACATATAACAAGACTGTGAGTACCAAGAAAAGACAAACTTTTACTGAACCTAGACATGATTGACTTTTTCCTAAAGGCTTCAAATAGCACTACATCAACGCAAATGGGTGCGCTTCCATTTTCGTAGATGCCATGTTATTTGTGGACATATACTCCAATAATATGTAGGGAAACCTATTGCTCTGATACCACTTTGTCATAACCCATCTAGGGAACATGACCAGCACGTGAGGAATTGTGTCCCACGGAAGCCTCTAATAACATGACCGTCTAATATGCATAAATAAATCGAATATATTCAAAATATCTCAAGTTTAACTAAATTCCATAATTGTGAACATGTTCCCAATCATAAATAGTGAACATAAAACTACGAAAAAAATCTAAAATATGGGCCAAAGCCAAATATAATAAATGACTGATTGAAATTCTAAAATAGTCAAAATAATATAATGCATGGTTCAGATCCTACACAATTATTGAAGCACTATTATACTGATATAACCAAATAAGCTCCACTTCAAGCGAAACTCACCAAAAGAAGCCCTATATACTGAGGAAGATCTTGTGGTGCAACATAACTAATAGCTGTATTGGAGGGGAGGAAAGAGAAGGTGAGTTCATCAAAACTCAGGAAATGAGCCTCCACTCATAACCTACATAGGACAACAATAAATATACATAACATATATATACAATTGATGTAAAATATTTTATATACAATTACATATAGTTGTACTGAAAATAATAATTTAACTTAATCTATGACAATAACCTAGAAACAAGAAATATTCTATACATAAATAACTTAGCTGATAGTTGAATCTAAGCCAAAGATAATCTGATAGGTACCTAACTAGGTCCTAATGGATACCACACTAGGTTCCTTACCTGGGTGAACCAGTCCTTAGCAGACCACTTGGTACCAAGGTTAACGATCAATACTGGAGCCATTAACTCATTGATCTATTTCTCACTATTTATTTGCTAAAAACTAATAGCAACAAAATTCACTATTCTTACTATTCATATAAAATTAAGATTCATAAAATTTTCTAGCTGATAAAATAAATCTAAAGCATACATACAACGAGTATAATTCCATGAATTTTCTAAAATAATAATTTGTCATGATAACTACCAAACAATAATTTTCTAAAATTTCTATAATCCATAAGACATATTTCTTAGCATAAATCATTCTAAAATTTCATAAATAATTTATATAATCTAGAAAAATAATAATAATGACCAAAAGTATGGCCATGAGCTTAAACTCACTCACCGTTGGTAGCCTGGAGTGTACTTCGACTAACAACTTGACTTTGAGAAACTGGAATGACACTAGTAATGAAAGAGATTAATCGGAGAAAGTTGAGAGAAAATACATCTTTCTTTCTAGGGAATATCCTTGGATAGCTAGGGTACTTAGAAAAATATTTGAAAGTATTATGATGTGCCTAAAATATACTAAGAGACAACATAAAATCAAACCTATGCACTTAGTAACTCTCTACTATATTCATATGGATATATAAAAACTAAAACCTTACGCTCAATGTCTTCGTTTTGCACCTATATATAGTGATAACAATAATAATATAAAATATCAATCGTGTAACGCGTGTTACGTTATTTTATTATAATCGTGCACCACGTTGGAAATATTATTATTAAAACGTTAAAATATTAATAAAACTTTCAACCGTGCATCTTATTTTCTGAAAATAATATTATTAAAATGATAATACGTTATAATATTATTAAAATAATAACCAATTAACAATAATAATAATAATAATAATAATAATAATAATTCAATACTATTAATGATAACTCATATACCACTAAACTTCGTATATGGGATCAAGAATACCTTGTGATAACTCATTTAGTTGTATATAGTATATAAGTAATGATATGGAACAATAAAATTACACAATAAATATACACTATAGATTTTATTATTATTGGATGTGATGAGTGGTCTCCACTCATCCTACTCACTTATCACATCCAATAATAATAAAATATATGGATATATTTATTATGCAATTTTATTATTCCCATAATATTATTCACAGGACATAGATATGAATGCTTACGTGAATGTTCATATATTTAAGTTAAGAACCTTAAAAATTAACTAAAACCCAAATTAGCCCCTCACGTTTATAATGAAGAGATAATTAATTTTAGATTTAGAAAATTTCATATTATTCCCTCAAATTTTATAAAATTGACATGTTAGTCCCATTAAATTGTCGTATAAGCATGCCCTATTAACTACTTATGTGTACATATTGTTAACATGTTTACATGTACGTTAAATTTCATGGATTCTAACTTCTCTCACTCCTCTAAATGAAGTTGTTTAACCTTTTTTTTATTTGCTATCTCACTATAGAAGAAAGATTTTGACTTTAGTTGATATTTATTCTGGAGAAAGAAATTAACCAAGTTATAACTACTTAAAATTAACAGGATATATAAGTAAGTTAACATAATATATGAATATTTCTATTAATAATTAAATAAATATTTACAGTAAACTAACTTATTCCCTTTATAAAATTTGAGGACTAATATAAAATTTTTTAAATTATTTGATGGATTAATTTATCCCGATTATAAAACTGAGGAACTATTTGGAATTATAGTCGCCGTTATTTATTTACCGGAGGGACATCATCATCACTACTGTTAGCGAAGCCGCAGCCAGAAGCCATTGATCAGATGCTGCTATTCAAGCTTCGCATATTTAACTAGTCAAAGTTAGCAGACTCAAGAATCAACTCTATCCGAAATATTAAACATATGTTTGCTTAAGCATCATGGTTTAGTCAACACGTTCAACTGTGTCACCATATGTTATGTCATCTATAAATGGTGGGCGTGCTAGTTGCTGGTATTGCTTCCAAACATAAAACTGGAGTCTTATCAGCTCTATGTATATACGTTTACTTTTTCCTTAGCACCTTATATGATTTTTTTTCCTGTACTTCCATGAATTTTTTAGATTTGGCATTTATGTTATGAATTTAATTTTAATATAAATATTAGTTTTTTTTTAAACCCAAGATATCTATGGTCGAAAATAATAATTAATCCCCTCAAAGTGTAGAACTTACATATATAAATTTTGCCTCTAACTATAATAAAATATTAATTTTTTAATGGCTTTTTTTTTTCAATTACTTGAGATAGGAGGAATGTATGGGTACTTTTAATGAATTAAAAATATATAATTAAATAATTATATAAATTTACATTGACACAATATATATATATATATATATATATATATATATATATATATAGAGAGAGAGAGAGAGAGAGAGAGAGAGAGAAGATTGCTATATGTGCAGGTTAGCATTGTGAAGTTTTGCTAGTTTCACATTTTGCTTTGTACAAAATCATTCACTTTCATATTTAATGAATCAACTTATAATTCAAATTATTTTGTAATTTTACTTAATTCATATTAATTATATTATTTTAATTTTTTTCTCACTTCATAAATATTCTCTCTCTTCTTTTTTTTTTCAACTTTTTTTATTCTCCTATGCTCATTTGTAAAATTAGATTGATACCAAACCGTTCTTTATTTGCTAACAAATGTTAATTCTATGTAATTTTAGTTTTACCAACAACTAACAAATGAAAAAAAAATCCAAGAAAGAAAAAACAAATATAACATTTGTTGCAGTATATATAGAACTAAAATCACATCAAATTATTTTCTTTTTGATTTTAAGCGTTCACAAACATTTGTCATTTTTTATTGTTCGACGTAATTTTCTTAAAGACCTAGATTGAGTATTTAATTACTTGAAATATTATTTCCCAACGTCTATTGAGATAGCTGAAACATCTGTTTAGTTTCTCCCACGAAAAAATACAGCATAAGATACTTTCTACTGAAAGTGCCTGAAGAAGACAAGGTTTTCCCGTTTAATTTTAGCGGTAACCAAACGGGTCATAACAAGAGATTCCCAAGACATTTGAAGCTAAATTAATTCTGAATCTAAATTCTGAACTTGACAGTAAAACTCCTTCAAGTCAAGTGACTCAAGTCACGCATACTACTTCTGGTTCAGCGGTTAGCACTTTTGTATACATAACCATATCTAACTCTTCCCTTATGTGCAGTTGGTAGTGGACTTAATGTTATCATGAATGTGGATGTATTATTGTTTGAGTTTTGTTAGCGAGTTTCTAAAGACATTGATTAAAAAAAATTAAAACTACAAAATTTTGATTTAAAAAGAAAATTTTAAATGCTACCATACTTTAAATTAATGTATTTAAAACTATCAAAATTTTATTTTTTATTTCTTAATTAATGTCCTTAACACTTCTTAGTAAAACTCATGATTGATTTTTATTTTTAACCCTTAAGTACAAGATTTATTGTGTCTTCTTCATGATTGATATTGATTTTTTTTAAATCTAAACTAGAGGTATCCTTCTATAGAAGGTTGTTATGCTGAAATCAGGTAGAATTACTAAGACAGCAAAATTCTCCCATTCTAGTTTTAATGCAATTGTATCCCCTAACTTAACCTATGACCTCCTGTTAAGCTAGAACAATCCATGTCAACTGATCTGTGCTCATTGTTATATACTGTTGATATTGATAATGGAGCAGTGATACCTCTTCCTAAACATACTTCTAATAATTCTCCTAAGAAAAATATCAAGCACTTTTAATATCATAAAAAAATACTTCAATACTTTCCTTGTTTAGTGTAATAATTAAAAGGATAAGTCGGAGGATGATTTAAGAAGATACTCCTTCCACTTCAATTTAAATGTTATCTTTTTTACTTTTTGAATACATTCACAAATTAATATATCGGGATATTATATATTCATAAATCAATGTATATATGATCACCCCGATATGGATTTATGAATATCTCTAAAAGTGAGAAAGGAAATTTAATGTGAAAGGCAGAGATTACTCAATTGCTACCATTTGATGACACTTGGTGTTTTTTGATTGGCATGAAGTTAATGCATGTCCTTGTCTGATTTCTGTTGATTGGAGGGGAGCCCCCAAGAAAAAGAAGCTAAAGAAACGAGGGATATACAGGAGAATGGCCAAACAGCAGCGTTTTACCATAAGATGGGACCACACGCACAGCCCGGGTGGTGGAGTTGCAATATCATGAAGCCCTGGACAAGAAGACCCCATCAAGACAAAGGAAGTTATTGTCAGACCAGAAGGAAATTAAATGTTATTGTTGAACTAGTGTTCATGATATTGGTTCGGACCACAGTACCATTGATGAAAACTGAAAAGGAGAGGTGAAGAAAACAATACAATGGTTCGGACCACTGAATCATTGATGAAAAATACGATGTTAGGGAAACTAGACCCCAGACCCGTGTGCGAATCGGGGGTCCCATGGTTCGTTTTTATTCATTACCCTTTCTGTGTCGTGTCAATTTTTGGAAATATCAAATTTAGGAAATGATCCATTTTTGGAACAAGTCGAATTGCATAACGCTACAATAATGAATTGAATGTTCATTTTTTTTTTTTTTACTGTACCCAACTACGTACCCATCGGCTAATGCCTTCACCTATTACTCCTTCCCTTTTATAATAAAAGTGACTTTGATTTTGCTAATACTTTCATAGATCAATATATCTAGATATATGTCAATTATTGAGTATATCAGAAATTATTTGTCTGCTGTCAGTTATCGAGTATTACTCCATCTGTTGTTGAATATAAGTTTATTGGATTAAATTGATACATTAAAATGCTAATATATTTCCTTTATTCATTTTTATCCATCTCCTTATGAATTAATAAAGTTTTGGTACATTAAAAAATTAATGTACTAAGGAGATAGATATAAATAGATAGAAGCAATACTTTTCGACATATTGACTTTTTAATGAATTAATTTATTCAAATAGACTTATATTTAGAAATAGAGGGAGTAAATTATTGGCTATAAAGTCATTCTTCAGTTACCTGTCTTCGGCTATTGGCGAGTGTTTAAACTTTAAAATATTCAATGCAAATCGAATTGAGATTGAAAATCAATTAAAAAAAAGGTCAATAAGAAAATTAAAATAAATGAATTTAAATTGGTTCTTTATGTCATAAAAATGATTACTTCCATTTGATTTTCAATTAAGTTTTTTAAATGAACCAGTTAAATATACTATTATATGTATATTATAAAATATATTATATATTACTTATCCATATCTTTATCTGGATAAATACACATATACAGACAACATATTAAAATTAAATATTTTGTTTATTTTACAGTTGTATGATTTACCTACAAGGCTGGCCAGATGGGAAAAGTTTTCATCCAATCTCTTGCGAGGTGTTATCAAATCAAATCCGAACAAGTTGATAGGCTTGAATAATTATGCCATCCAATCTATATCAACAAATTTGGTTACTTTCATAATAAACATATAAATAAATTGACTTCATTGCGTGATATTGTGTTTCAAAATTAAGCAAACTAAACTCTGTCATCCACGTTTTTTCATTCCTTTTTCTTTGGGTGCCCCATGTTTATCATTCATATCATACTTGAAAAGGAAAGAACAAAACAAACTTAATACCACCTCTGGCAGGCTATGACCACCGCCAGTGTGACTGAGTGTGATGCCAAATTCGGGACCGCCAGCTACATTATGTATTTTATTTTTATTTTTATTAGATTTCAAAACAGAATTATTGATACGCCTGTAACTCTAGACAAAACTCTATACTGACTAGTGACAAGGAAAATGATAGAGAGCTTAAGGCCCACATAATTTAAGACTAATGTAATTGAACTCACAACATGTAAGACACAGGGTCATCATAGATTCATAATTCTATTTGTCAATAAATGAGATATGAGATTCAAACTGATAATGAGTTACATCTTATTTAATAATAATAAAATGTGTTAACATTGATATTCTAAAAATTTTAAATACAAATAATATTTCTTATCATTTAAATGGAGGTACTATTTGATTAATTAATTTTTTTTATCAGATAGACAAAATAGCTCGTACGAAATAACAAAAGACCTACCCCAGATACACCGGCAAGAAGAACGAGACGCATTCTCAGGTGGTGGCGCTTCCCAAATCTTGAACGGATCAAAATATTTTTGGCTTCATGTATGTTTTTGCCAACCAATCATCAGCAAAATTGCCCTTCTCTATATGTAGCTATGCTTGCTCCAGCGAGTCTTGCCCAGAGAGCTAACTGAACTGAAGGCCGTGCTAGCTGCAATCCTCTTAGCTTTGCACGTACACGGTTTGCGTCATGGTATCCAACTTAAACACAGCTCAACCCAAAATTAGACACAAATGAAATTATAGAGCCTGCATGAACTAGTGATCTATAACTCCTTCCTCTTGTTCTCATTTTTATAAATAAAATAATTTAGTTTCTTCACGAGGTAATATTTTCATGTGTATGATATATATTTCAAAGTCAAAAGAGGTATTCACATGAGGGGTATCATAAATATAAAACAATTTGTATTTCTCTTTATAATTAAGCTTTTGAGAGATAGTTTATGATATCGATAAGGTGTTTGGTTGAGATAAGAAGTGGGGAAATTTTCTTTGATGAGTTCATATATAATTTTATCTATAAAACTCATCTATAAAAAATATTGTTTTTATTTTACTCCAAACAAATACATTCTTCAACTTAAGTATGAAATATCTATTATGAATCAAAGAAAAAGGATGCAAATGAATTTCCATTGAATTAATAAGAATCAAGGTCAATTACCAAAGAAATAAAAGTCAAGGTAAATTACCAATTTGTCTGGTAATAAAATTATAACTAACATCGTTAACACTTTTTGTCAAGGGATTAGTAGTGTTTAACTTTTAATATTGTGAGGGCCAAGTTAACAATTTCTAGTTGCAAGAATTAACTTGAATATTAAAATTGCGAAGAACTAATTGACCTTACCAAGAAAAAAAAAAAAAACACTTAGGAACAGGAACACAGATGACCACACACATATATCAACATGCATGTGTGACCACAAAGCACCAAGCATCACACTCACAAAGCCTTTTTGTTTCTTTGGCCAAAAGCAAGAAACCAATCGACAATCACCAACAGCCCTTAACCCCACAACCCCTCAGAGCAACTGGTCATTCTTTTTGCAAAGTCATTGAGGTACCATAAAATTATAGCCGAGAAAGAATATTGGCCTCCTAATGTCCTATGGTTTCCTCATTTTTTTCTTTAAGATCATTGTTCTTGATAGGCTCAACACTCCCCGGCCCAAAGGAGGAAGTGAGGCAGGACAGTACGAGACAAAACAGGAAAATAACTATACCAAGGAATGACATCATGATAATATACACCAAACAGAAGCATTCATCCTACGTAAAATCCCCATCAGGCATGTGCATGCTTAAACACCCCTAGAGATCAACTTAGTTCCCTTCGCATTGCCTTCAAGAACCAACTAAACTTGCATGAAAGGTTTTTAACAACTAAACTTGCATTGGAGAATTGAAAATTCCAATTATATATAAATAATAAAGATTAATTTTAATGTACTTATATATATATATATATATATATATATATATATGCATATTATCATTCAATCAAACTATTTTATTTATATGACCTTTCAAATAATATATATGAAAGCCAACCATATTTGTTGATACATGATTAAATGACCGCATGCATGCACCTTCAACTATCAAAATTGACTTTATATATTCACAATTTTGTTAATACTTTCATAAATCAATGTATCTAAAATTTTGGATACATGTCCATTATTAAGTATCAATTATCAGCAATCATTTGTTGGTTGTCAGCTATTGAGTATTACTCTATTCATTCCAAATATAAGCCCATTTGATTAAATTGATATATTAAAAAGTCAATATACTCTCTCGTTTACTTATATATGTCTCTTTGTGAATCAACAAAGATTTGATACATTGAAAAATCAATATATATATATATATATATATATATATATATATATATATATAATATTCAATGCAAATTAAATTAAAGTTGAAAATCAATTGAGAAAAAAAGTTTAAAAAGAAAATAAAAATTATTTGATTTGAATCGGTTCTTATGTTACCAAAGTGATCACTTCAATTTGATTGTTCATTTAAGTTTTTTAAACCAAACCACTTAAACATAATATTATATGTATATTATGAGAGATATTATATATTACTTATCCATATCTTTATATGGATAAATATACATATACAGACAGCATATTAAAATTAAATATTTTATTTATTTTATAGTTGTATATAATTTACCTAAAGGCCAGCCAAATTGGAAAGGTTTTCATCCAATCTCTAGAGTGTAACTTTATTATTCAAAACAATATGATTGTGTGTGTGTGTTTTTTTTTATTGTTTTGACCAAAAAGTTGAAGTTGAAGAGCAAAAAAATTGGAATTACTCCTTGAAAATGTGTATGATACATTTTGCTTAAAAATAACTCTTGCACCAATAGTACTACTACACCTAGTTACAAACTCTGGAAAGTACAATACATGAGCACACATTCATGGCTTGCTCACTTTGTGCACACTAGCTAGAGCACTTGCTTTCACTCACTTTAAGCTCTCCACTCAATGCTCTACTCAAGCACACACATACAATTGCACCTTGAGCCTATTTATAGGAAATACAAGGTGGTGGAATTATTGCTACCACATTGACTAGAAGCTTCTAACACTTCTTTGCTTCTAGGTGGTTCCTTTCCTTTTACTATTAAAATATTGATTGGAAAATTTTAGTTACTTATAGTTAATTGCAAGAAACTTCTAGCATGGTGGCTGCTAGAACTGGTGTTGATTTTTCATTTCTCCCCTCAACACTAGTACCGTCTTGTTCTTTCTTCTATGAGACACTTTCATTGCAGGCTCCCCGCTTTGCTTGACCACTTGCAACATTTGCATACTTTGGTGGATCTCCTAGAGTCAGTCTGCTCGTCCGCGCTTTTCTTGTTGTTGTTCAAGCTCTTCTTGTTCGCTTTGATGAACTCTGGTTTTCCAAGGGTTCTATGTATGTCTCTTCACCTTACTTGGACTTAGAGATCGTAGTTCTTCACATTCTTTTTGCTCCCCCATTTTATCTTCTATCATGCTTTCAATATTTTTAGAGTTTGATAAAATTACATATTGTGGCAACCACCATGAGGAGGCTTCATCAAATACTACATTTCTTCATGTGTAACACTTGCCCGTTGTGGGATCACAACATCTTCATCTTTTTCTTTGAATGTAGCATCCCACAAAGATGTGGCGAATAGCCTTCTTATCCATTTTGCTTCTTAAGTGATCTGGAACGAAGACATAGCATATGCAACCAAATACTTGGAAGTGACTTACCATGGGTTTGAGCTTCCATAGCTTCTCGAACAGTGAGACGAACCTCTAGCTTGGCTTGTGGAAATCGATTGATCACATGTGCTGCCTTCATACATTTAGCCCAGAATCTACTTGGGACATTTTTGGTGTATGACATGCTCCAACATATCTCTGCCATAATGGCGATTCTTTCTCTCCACCATACCATTTTGTTGAGGATGTTTGGACATGTTATTTGTCTTCGTATTTTACCCTCCTTCAAGAACTCATAGAATACTTTTAATGTGTACTCTCCCCCATTGTTGGTGCGAAGACATCGAATCTTCTTTCCAACTTCACTTTCAACATTGTCATTAAACTCTTTGAATTTTGACAATGTCTCTGATTTTCTTTCATAAAGCATACCCACACGTATTTTGAGTAGTCATCAATGAAGTTCACCATATAACGATATCCTGTGTATTGCAGATTGTTTAACAGTCCAAGCACATTTGAGTGAATAAGCTCCAACGACTCTTTAGCTTGAAACTTTGAACTTTTGTAAGAAGTTAGTGAGCCTTACCATATTGACATCCAACACATACAATATCTTCTCATACTTCCAATTGAGGAGTCTCTTAGCATCATTTTCTTCATCATCACCTTCAACTTGTAATAGCTTACATGCCATAGATCCATCGTCTCATTCTTTCAAGTATTATCTACGTAAGCAGATTCTCAGACATTATGTAGATTGACTCTAAATGTCGTCCTTGTAGTACTGGTGTCCTAATAACTTTTATCTTGTCATATATCTTAACATCCTCTGGCCCAAACACCATGTACCTCCCTAACTTTGTTATTTGTGATATGGAGAGTAAATTCTTCTTCATTTCATAATAAACATTTTGATATGTTCTTGATTGTCACTATAGCAAGGTGAGATCATCGTTTTCCCAACATGAGTGATTGTAAACCTTGAATTATCTGTCATCACCACTACTCGATTACCTTTATACTTTGTAGTGCTCTCTAGCTTCTCCTTGTCTCTTGTCATATGATTGGAGCAACCCAAATTCATAATCCAATCCCTGTTATAATCAACACCAGTTGGGTAGCTGTATGAGTGTTGCCTCTATCTTTGGTGACTTCAATCCCTTGTCAAAATTTATTTCTTCTTCCTAACATATGTCTTCTTTACTACTAGTGAAGGAAGTGTCCCAATCTTCTTCACTGTCATTTTCTTTATCCACTTGAAGACTTACGTTGTCACATTGTTCTCTGTATCTTCTTCTTAAAACAACAATCTCTTGCAAAATATCCCGCTTTCTGGAAATGAAGCAGCAATATCACCTTTCTTTGCCTTTCCAAGTCTGGAATCTCCTTCTTCATCCTTCCTCAACTTTTCATTCTTGTTATTTAAATTCTTATTAAAATGTGGCTTCCCTCTTCCCTTTTTTCTAAGTGAAGAGTGCTTCTTTTTCACTCTTCACTCAATTCCTCGGCCATTTATTTTTCTAATGCCTCTTGGTCAGCCAACAATTTTTCTAATTGTAAAAAAGAAGGTTGGGTAGGTCAACCTTGAATTTCAGCAATAAAACCTCTATATTTGGTTTTAAATTATGCATAATAATTCTTTTCATACATTGATCAAATGTTTTACTAGGAGGATCTAATTAATATTTCTTGGCAAAGAGATTTTACCTTAGTGATGTATTGATTGAATGTCATGTCATCTTGTGTTGTCGATAGGAGTTCATTATCTAGGAGTTGCAACCTCGTGTCATTCTTCTTTGAAACAACGTTGCAAATGCGTCTCATGCTTCCTTCAGCGTTCACACCTTCCTTATGTGCTCCAGGATATTATCCTCCATAGTGGTCTTTAGTGCAAACATCACCTTCTCCGCTCTAATTTTCCACTTCCACAAACCCTTGACTTCATTTGTAGGAGGTGGTGTGGTCTCGCTACTACCAACAAGCTCCCATAATCTTGGCCTTGGAGATACTACTCCATACATGTTTGCCATGTATTGTAATTCCTGTATTGAGCCTTAATTCCACAAATCACTTGGATATCTGCCATAGTGACTGGATAAAATTATCTCACCACCGCTTTGATTCCAAACCAATAGCGTCACAGCCAGCAATTTTACAAGAGCTCCCCTAGAATTAATAATCTCTCCACTAGCCTCTACCATTAACCTTTGATGCCAAATTGAAGAACAAAGAGGCTAGAATTGCTCCTTGAAAATGTGTATGATACACTTTGCTTGAAAAGAGCTCTTGCACCAAGAGTACTAGCGCACCAAATTACAAACTCTATAAGAGAATACACAAGCACACACTCAAGGCTTGCTCACTTTGTGCACACTAGCTAGAGCACTTGCTTTCACTCATATTTTGAGCTCTCCACTCAATGCTCTACTCAAGCACACGTACATAATTGCACCTTAAGCTTATTTATAGGAAATACAAGGCGGTGGAATTACCTCCAACACATTGACTAGAAGCTTCTAACACTTCTTTGCTTCTAGGTGGTTCTTTTCCTTTTGCTATTAAAATATTGATTGGAAAGTGATGCGAGTTGTCGCTACCCGCAACAATTTAAAAATATTTTAATAACTAAATTACACAAAAAATGTAGTTAGGGTGCAATCCAGGTCGTCTCACAAGGAAGTGTTATAATTGATTTGAGAAAATTGGGGATTTTTGAAATTATTAAGAGCGAAATTAAATTGAGAAAAACAATGGGAAGAATTACTTGCACAAGGGTTCCCTTAGATTAAGAGTTAGTCAATCATTGATTCAAGAAGATAAATTTGTGGTAGCGGTTGCTTTCATTAATCATGTTTCCACACAACAATGATATAATTTTACTTAATGGTTATACAAGCGCACTTCCGCTAAGGTTTCACTAACATATGAACTAGTGATCATAATTTTGATAATCGTGATTCTATGAATCTATGTCAGTTTAACTACCAATTATAGCAACCTAATTCCCAACGAAATTAATTCCAATCCCTTACCCAATGGATAAACATCATACAGTCTAACAACTCTCAGAATACAATCACAAGAATATATACAACTAATATTTAAAAGAGATAACAAAAGGAAAAGGAAAACCAACCACAAATTGCGATAAAAATTAATAATCTCATGAACAATCTTAATTTTCAGTCATCCCTGTATTGCAAAGGGATTACTCCTCCATAAAGGGAGTGTCACAATCATTGTTGAAAGAAAATACAAAATTACAATCCAGATGGGGACTAGAACAATGATTGAGAACTCTTAAAACCTAGAGAGAGAATAAAGAGAAGGAGATAGTGCTTTTCACTGATATGAAAAATAAGGAATCAAAAAAATTATCCCTAAAATTAGACCTAAACTATTTATAGTATTGCCCAAAAATACATCAAGGTGTGTTAAATTAAAAGGCTCGCTATCGTGACACACGTGCACGAGTCACTTATGACCGCTATAGTGATATGGGACCACTACAGTGGTCCTGCCTTCATAGTGCAAAAACACTGAAAATCATCCTCTCTTGTCAACCCTATAGCGGTCTGGCATTCCAAGCTTCAAGTTTTGCTTCCTGTCCACCACTACAGCGGTTGTTTACGTAGCGATCTTGCTCAAGTAGTTCACGCTACTACCCCTTGTCAAAGTCCCATGAGTCCCTTTTCTTACCTTGGCACACTAATTGGGAAGTTTCTATCACTCAATAATGCTCACACAAAAGATTAAAAGGAGTAATTTCCAAATACAATTATTTATTGCAAAATGGTGCCAATAGCCATGAAATTACTCAACGATGCGTGATGAGGACAAAGTCTCATTTTACCAATTAACCATCAATTAAGCATAATTTAAATACAAAATATTCAAAGTTAAGATGGAAAATGGGTACATAAATACAACCCATCAAAAAGTTTTAGTTACTTCTGTTGATTGCAAGAAACTTCCAGCATGTGGCTTCTAAAACTTGTTTGATTTTTCAAAAGTAAAGGTCGAAACAGGACATATTGTCTTCCCACGGTGTGTTTAGTTATAAGATAAATAAAAAATAAATGTACATATAATTTTACATATGTAGCTCAATCTTAAAAAATTTATCAAATTTTATCCCTTGATTAAAAAATCCTTAATCATGATTTCAGGATTTTGCCAGTAAAATTTGTCTATCATAATTTATTTATTCTGTTGGCTTCCTTGAGATCACTGTTTGAGGGGAATGTGCATTTGTTACTCAAATGGACATGTATTGGTTTTTGTCATAATTTATTTCAATTGTGATAAATCATTTTTGAATTGATTAATGTAAAATTTAATATTTATACATATTTATTTGCTTAGTAATTTTGGTAACATATATTATTGAGGTAAATGCTAAGTTTTACATATACAAATTTTTATATACTAACAGTGTAGATTTTTTTTACATTATCCTCAAATCAAATCACCTATTTGTATGACTTTTTAAATAGTAGGTGTGAGATTTAACTATTTTTACTAATATGGTAATATATGATTGGATGATAATATAAATAGTATAAAAGTTTTATATTATCAGTATATATAAATTAAATTAATATATATTATTCATTCATATTGTTTTAAAACATTCAATTAAAATTTAAAAATATTGAACACTTATATTTTTCATTTAAATTCTTTGACGTATACTCTAATAACTTTATGATATTAATTACCAACAAAAAAGTAAAACAAATTTATGATGCACGTGGGACGTTGACAGCATTCATCTGTGATTTTATCCATCTATATTATAAAAAAAAGAAAGAGTAAAGTGTCACTTTAATTTCTAAAATTGTAAGCGTATTTTACTTTAGTCATTAAAATTTTAAAATTAAATCTTTAATCTGAAATTTCATTTCGTAAGTTACTTTAGCTCATGGTCAAATAAATATTAGTCGATCGTTAATTTTTACTAATGTGCCACGTGGTATGCCACATGTCAATGACATGTCATGTTCATTCCCACGACATAATGACGTGATATCAAATCAAAATAGGTTTAGATTAGTCGCTAAAATTTCCAAATGTATCAAAATAATCCCCAAAATTTTCTAAAATGTGTCAAAAAAGTCCTAAGTCCCAAAATTTATCCTATTTTATTTTAATAAAATCTAAATACTCAATTTTTTTAAATGATTTTATTCTCTTATTTTCATACCCTACTTAAACAAAGATCTCTCTCATATAGAATAATAATGAGAAAAGAATGTATCACCAATAATAAAATTTTAAATAGGCCCTTGATGAAATCCGTCCACGCTTGATAGTATAATATTTTCCTTACATCCTATTTTTTATATTTTAAAATCCAATTTATTTAAAGAAATATAATGTAATATCTAATAAATTAATTGTATTAGATAAATATGGAGGATCTCAAATTTTTAATTTGTTTAAGTAGAGTGTGAAATGAGAGAGAAATAAGTGAATTTAAGAATTATTAAAGATTTAGATTTTGATACATTTTAAAAAATTTAGAGACTATTTTAATATATTTAAAAATTTAAATGACCAATCTGAACCATTTTTTGATTTGATACCACGTTAACATGTCATGTGACATACCACGTGAGATTAACATAACATGTAATTGACACGTGGTCCACATAAGTAAAAGGTAACGTTTGACTAACGTATATTTAATAATAAAGGATTAAATTGACCTATGAAATGAAATATTAAGAACTAAAAAGTTAACTTCAAAATTTTAAGAATTAAAATAAAGCACACTTATAATTTTATTAGCTAAAATACTCAATAAAAAGTCGATATAAAGCTATCTTCATAGTCTTTTTTCTTTCATATGATCTTCTGGTAAGAAGTTTTGTTAAGGGGAGCTGTCATCTTTCTTTAATGATGGTAAGTCTATTATTTTTTATTTTTCTTTTTATTTTTTGGATTTTTTATTTCTTTCATTTTATCTCTCTGTGATATCTTCTTTGTTCAATATTTTGATATGGCTCACCCGGTAGAGATTACTCGTTAGAGTAAGATTATATATTTATATTAAAAAACATTACACATTCATCTCTAAATGCAAAACGGACCTAAGCCTCTTTTAAGCAATAATAAATTAATAATCAAAATCAAAATTAAATTATGCGACCAAGACAAACAAAAAAACAAAATGGAGAGTTTAACTTAAACAAACCACTACTTTTTTTTTTCACTTGTTTTTCCCGTACCATGTTTACCATATTGTGAGTTGTTTATATTTTTGTAGTTTCCAGTGCCGCTGACTATTATTTGACCATAAAGAAAGAACCACTTATCTTTTTTTTTGTGTTGAAGCAAGTAGAGAAAACCATTGCTGTTCCTCTGCATATTCCCCCTTCTCATCTTTTGGATGAAAACAGTGTGCTTAGTGTTATGGAAAACTCTAGGGAGATGGACAAGGAGGTGCTAGCACCACTGCTAACAAAGAGTGATGATGAGAGTAACAATGGAGTTGGGGTGGTGGTATCATCATCAGAGAGCACATTCTTGCAAGAGCTCAAGAGGGTGAGCTCCATGGCAGCTCCAATGGTTGCTGTCACTGTGTCTCAGTACCTTCTTCAAGTGGTGTCACTCATGATGGTTGGACACCTTGGAGTACTAGTGTCCTTCTCTGGTGTTGCCATTGCTTCCTCTTTTGCTGAAGTCACTGGCTTCAGTGTCCTTGTAAAACTCTTCTTCCTTTTTCTCCTCCTCTCTTTCTTGATTTTTCAACCTTTTTTCATTTTTTGTAATCTTAAAATAGTGCAAGTTTTTTTGCCTTTAATTTTTCTTTTTTTGAAAAAAATTATTTGTTGGTCCTTTGGTTATGAAAGCAAATTTCTAATTGTTGAGGGAGAGGGGCACTTGATTTAGTTAGTTAGTACTTAATGTTAGCATATACTGCTAGCCAAATCATCTGAAAAGTCTAATGGTGGATCATTTAGTTTAATGATTATTTAATCGATTTGCTTGGTTCTATAGCTAATTAATCCAATAATCCATAACATAAGGCTGTTCTTCCCATAAGCCAGATTAAAGGGTGAAAAGTAGATTTTTGGAGTTAGCTAATTGATTCTTCGTTTTGAACATAGCATCCGATTGGCTATTTATGTTTTATAAAAGTGCACAGTGGTTTGCTTTGGATGATAATTATTCTCGAGTCTGATAGGTTCCGAAACAGGATATGCAGTTATGCAAAAACAGTTGAAAGATGGAAGCCTTAAAATCTTCATTCCTGCAATATTCTCTAGTTTAGCCTTAAATTACTATCACATTTGCTATCATATAAATACATACAATTATATATATTTAGACACTGTCCTTTTCAAATGTTCATGTAGTATGTTCTTGTTGATTAATTGACTATAGATGTTTTGAAATTGATTGCAGTTAGGAATGGCCGGTGCATTGGAAACATTGTGTGGCCAAACCTATGGTGCTGAGGAGTTCAGAAAGCTTGGGAACTACACTTGCTGTGCAATCATCACTCTGTTGTTGGTTTGTCTCCCCATATCTCTCGTGTGGACATTCACTGATAAAATACTCATGCTGTTTAGTCAAGACCCTGCAATTTCTCATGCAGCTCGCGAGTACTGCATACACCTGATCCCCGCTGTTCGGTTATGCTGTCCTTCAGTCCCTGGTTCGCTACTTCCAGACTCAGAGTATGATCTTTCCCATGGTCTTGAGCTCAATTACAGTTCTGTGTTTACATGTTCCTATTTGTTGGGGTCTGGTGTTTAAGTTTGGGATGGGACACGTTGGAGCAGCATTATCTATTGGAATTTCATATTGGTTGAATGTCATTGGCCTTGGCATTTACATGAAGTATTCTTCAGCATGTCAGAAAACCAAGATTGTGTTTTCTAGAAATGCTTTACTTAGCATTGCAGAGTTCTTCAAATATGCTATCCCCTCTGGACTAATGTTTTGGTAAATATATGTCATATACATTTTGCATCTCTCTTGGAACATAATGATGCTTCAATTTCCTTTCAATGTTCTTCTCATAATGCTACATTTTCATAGTCCAATTTCAATGTTCATGTGCATAGTTTTGAATGGTGGTCCTTTGAGCTGCTTACACTACTAGCTGGGATCTTACCTAATCCAGAACTCGAAACCTCAGTTCTTTCGGTCTGGTATGTTGAACCAATCTCTGATGTAATTCTGAAATATTTCATGATGTGATCTTCTAACTTACCTCATACTCTTGCAGCCTTAACTTGACCACATTGCACTACTTCATTCCTTATGCTGTTGGAGCTGCTGCAAGGTTTGGTCCAAATCTGTCCTTTTCCATGGTATCGTGCAATGATAATGACATGAAAAATGCTTGTTAGACAAAATTATGATGAGAATTTATTTGCCAGAATTATGTGACATATTTATAAATCTTTACATGAGTAACTGGACCATATTCTAATGGCCATTATTGTTTTCTGTTAAAAGTTTTGTCAATTTTCTCTAACTGTGTAGCATTACTCTCGTGATATTGCACAATCGTCTACTTACTTACAAAGCACAATTGCATGATCTTTGTTCTGCAGTACTCGTGTTTCAAATGAATTAGGAGCAGGGAATCCAAAGACAGCTCAAGGCGCCGTTCGCGTGGTTGTGATTATTGGCATTGCAGAGGCATTTATTGTCAGCACTTTCTTCCTTTGTTTCCGTAGCATAGTAGGATATGCTTACAGCAATGATGAGGAAGTTGTCAATGATGTTGCCGGCATGGTTCCCCTTCTTTGTGTCTCTGTTAGTTCAGATAGTCTAATAGGAGTACTTTCTGGTGAGATTCTATTTGCTTAAACAAAATATTGTTTTGCACAACTAAAACTTGATTTGGATCTGAATCCATAACTTAATTTCTTGCTTATATACCTGCAGGGATTGCCAGAGGTGGAGGATTTCAGCAAATAGGGGCTTATGTCAACCTTGGAGCCTATTATCTTGTTGGAATTCCCATAGCTTTGTTTTTGGGATTTCATCTGAAACTAAGAGCCAAAGGGCTTTGGATGGGAACTCTATCAGGGTCTTGTACACAAGTAATTATACTTGCTGTTGTAACAGCACTAACTGATTGGCAGAAAGAGGTTCGTTTTAGTTTTCTCATAACTTAACAAAACTATATATTTTATAGCCATTTTGGACTGGATGGTAATTAGAGACATAATAATAACTAGTACTGAAAAATTGTAATTTTGTGCTTATTGCAGGCAACAAAAGCAAGGGAGAGAATAGCTGAGAGCTCAATTAAAACTTATAATGGAGTTGTATAAAGTTTGAGGATATTCGGAGAATAAAATAAAAAAGTGGAAGGAATATATTTAGTACTGATAATGTGCTGTCCTTTGTTTTTTTTGGTTTGTCTCACTGACCCCGGAAGTGGAAGGGTGGAAAATAGGGAGATAGAGGATAGTGTGCAAGGTTTCTTGTGTGTTTTGCTCCTTCTTTTTATTTATTTATTTATTTTTTCTGCTGATGTTACTTTGTGAGTGGTAGAGGGTGAGCTTGCCACAACATGGCTATCCTGACTTTGTAGGTACCTTAAATCCTATGATAGTCTCTCTATAAAGAGAGATGGGACTATATACATCTACCCTCTTCTAATCCCACTATATGGGAGATACGTGAGTGTTAGAGACATTGTTTTTTGTGGTGGGTGAGAGAGATCTAATCATGTTAATTGTTAACAGACGCAAGTTTGTTTGTATATTTATGTGAGGTGATTTCTGTGCTGGATTTGTGCTTGATTATGGTGTATGAGAGTGTAAATCAGATCCCAGTTGTCTTAATATCATGCTTCAGTTACATGGCTGTGGATCTGGTTTATCAATTTCCTCACATTATGTGTCCCACTAATTAGTATGATATTGTTACATGTTAATGACTGGTTGATATGTTTTTATATTGAACACTATTGAACTATCAATCGTGCCAGAAATAATTTTCTCTTTTTGTGTTTTATGTGTTTGTCTTGTGGCTACTTCATCTTGAATCTAGTCTAATGATTGTTTTCTCTCTGGAATCATGTCTCTATTCATACCATCTATATTGATTTTCAGTTTTTTTAAAGGTTTTACGAATTAAGTTGGTTGTTCATTTCATTTTGTATTTCTAAAAGGTTCCAGGACGCAAAAATAATTTGACTGTGCACACATGCAACATCTCATCCGTCTCCTTGCTTGTCCGCCAGATAACATTTTTCTTCTACAAATCATTCTCTGAAATTAGAACATTACCTTTATGTAAAATAATCTTGGGAAAATGTTCGGTGCATTTTTGTCCATACTATACCAGGCGAAGTGAGATGTATGACACATAAATCATTTAGCCACGTTTAATGAGTGTAAATAAATATTGAAAATGCGTGGCTACATGTGTACAGATGCAGCCACATTTTACAAGTGATTAAATTTTCTCGCTACACATTTACAAGCATTTGGTAACACTAGAAAATGTGGCTAAATTTGTAATGTGTGGTGCACAGCTTATTTTGCTTAGTGCTGGTGTATCACAGCCTTGCCCCTATGTGTACTTAGAGTTTATGTTCATTATATAAGTTTGTGGTGCAAGGATGTGACGTAGACATTAAGAATTTAGCCACAATTACAGGAAAGTATGATGAAATTTGTTCACTCTTAAACATGCATTTAAACACACTTAATAAAAACAGCTAAATATCTGGCCTGTAGTGCACCTTATTTTACCTACCGTATTATAAACAAAACCAAGTTTGTGTTCATTGTCTCAATTTCAAATGGATTCAGATTTTAAGTGAACGTTAGTAAAGCACAAAGCTGATGTAAAAGAAAATGTTGATGCTCACCTAGCATCGAAACATAATGTTAATGTTAGCCACATCAATACATAATTGGACGATAATAAATATGTAGAAAAAATTTATACTATTATTTAATTGTATATTACTATATAAATTAAATTGACTCTTATATTCATTTTTCAAAAGTGATATAAATAAAAAAGATTTGACTAACAGTTTTTTTTTAACATTATGAATATATCAAAATTAAAATTATTTTTATATTGATTTATTAATTTTAATTTTTTGGTAAGATGCATGACTATTTCATATTAGCATGTAATATAATAAGATTGAGTTCCTCTAAAGTAAGGAGGTTAATAAAGTATAAAAGTAAGAAATTAATTATATTATTTTTGGTCAATAACTTTCACTCTATATATATATATATATATATATATATTATTTTAATAAATAATTTAAGAATAATTAACCTCTTGTTTTTACATTAATCACCTTAAGAAGATCCAAATCCAATTTAACATGACCAAAATATCCTAAAGAGCAATGCTACATAATACGAACACGTGTAGTCCGAAAATATATAAGAAACCCAACTAATTAATTAGTGGTTGTCCATAACTCATGGTGTGTTAAATGCGATGATCAAACAGCAAGAACTATGCGCCAATCAATTCGTATTGAAAATTTCATCCGGTTTATACTAGTCATGTTTTCTTAAGCCTTATCGTCAATCAATTCGTATTGAAAATATATGGATCACGTTCACCCCCGCCCGATTCCGCTCATCTCTGCTGGCTTAAATTTTTGAATATGTATAAGTTTAGCACCTCATATTTATACATATTTAAAATAAAAATGGATCTTATTTTAAGATGTATGGATCTCACTAATATTATCATTAATATATGTAAATATAAAAGATTAAACTTATATATGCTCATCCAAAAGTCCTCCCAACATTGGAGGATGTATGGTAAGTGAGTAACTGAATATCACTGGTTAGGTTTTGTCTTGAACTCTTGACCACTTTGTTCCTCAAAGTGATAAAACAATATATTGGATTGTAATTTATATATGATTTGCATGTCTACAATTAGCAGCTTAATAAGACTAGAAACTAATTAATTTTTTATCATTTCGTGTTGTCGATGTGTATTAAGTATAGACATATATTTAATAGTATCGCTAGCGACTTCAAAGCAATTTTAAGCATAAAACCAAATCTCGCAAGGACAGGGGGTCATCGGCCCATAATGCTGGGAGACATTATTGCATGACTATGAAGTAACAAGGTGAACTGAACTGTACTCTATTTAATAATAATAATACTTCAATTTTAATTAGCATAAAACTCACTTTTATTTAAGAGTGATATTAACATAAATCAGGGTTTATGGTACCCCTATACGTGTTAATATATTAATAATTTAAAATATAATTTAATATCATAGATACTATAAGAATCAATAGTTAATATATTATCACGTACTAAAACACATAAAAACCCAGATCAATTTTATCTTATTTTTTATTTAAAGTGTAACTTTATGATCCAATAAAATATAACTTACCTGGAATTCCATGACTATAAAACAGGTTCTCTCAGGCTCGGCGTCCACAACTTTAATGAATACAACCTACCCATAATAAGATAAAGAGGTCACTGGCGCAAGGTCCATCAACCAAGCATGCTTATGTGCAATGACATGGACTCCTCAAAATGAGTCCTAAAAGTTATGCTTAATTACTAAATAGGGATGAGGCAACAATATTGATAATATCACTGTCTCAATATTTAAAAAAGTAAGCAATTATTATTTTATTTAATAATTTTTTTTCTTTTGGCTACATATTTTATTTAATAGGTAAGAGAATGTTTAGGAGATCTCATGAGCAAAAGAGAAATATTTATTTATTTTTAGAATAAGATAAAATATTTATTTTGTATTATTTATTGATTGATAAAATAGTTATTATATTAAAATATAAGGATGAAAGACAATAATAATTTATAAAATTTATATATTAATTAATAAATAAATTAAAATAAATATTTTTCCATATTTTCAATACATCGTAATAATTCTCTAAGCAAAAACACATCACACTGAGTCGATGTACAATTATAAGTGTCCTATGAGCAAAACAAACTGATGACGGGGTCCGCAAACACAGGTACATCACTCTCATGACTATTAGATAACACCTAAAAATTTCTCTGGACGACACTGCAAAGTTTCCCGTATGTGAAACTGGAATGGACAAGTCATCATAAATCAACAGAAAAACAAAATGAGATGGCCAGAGCACGAGGAACACGCCCGCAGCGAATTTTCAATGAGCGTAAGACCAGGTCTATGTACTATGTAAGACGGGCCATTTTAACATAGTCCATGACATGTTTTGAACCATATCTTGGTACTATATTTTAATTACAAAATAATCCCTCCATATTCACCACTTCATTGATGAACTCGATGTGAGGATAATTTGATCCTCACTAGTTTTGAATCATGTGATGGTCCTCTATTTTTAATCATTAGATCAAGGTTATTAATATCCTACGTTTAGATTTCTTCCGTGTTAATTTGTTTTAGTATTACTCAGGAGCCCTCATTTCCATTTAATTTTGCAAAAGAGTCTAGTCCCCTTTCCTCTCCCCAGCGCCACCACCACCACGTCTTTCCTCTTCCCGTCAACCATCGTGCTTCTTTCGCATTCAGCACTATAAAGACCTCTTAGAGGTTCCAAGATGTGTGTTCTAGAGGTTCCAAAGAGTCGTTGACTCATTGCAATCACCGAAGAAAGACACATACGAGCTCCTGATCTCGCAAATGCCTAAGGAGGACGAGTTCCTGGAGAGAACCAGAACGCTTCCATCAAAGGGCAAGTCTCGCAACGACTTCCCTCTTGACTTCGTCTTCTGTGTCGCCACTTTCGCCTATCAGGTCGCTGACACCGCCCACGTGCGTCCGTCGATGCACCACGCAAAATTCTTTAATTTTATTTCTCCTCTCTCTCTCTCTCTGCAGGCGATGGAGAATTGGTAATAATCAGAATCTTGCATCAATTTTGTCTATCCATATTGAATGCTCCTTGCTGAATGGTTTGTTTGTCAACAGTGGAATGGAAAAAAAAAAACAGGAAAAAAAACAATAAAATTTCAGGTTAATAGAAAGAATAATAGACAAATTCTGTTTGCATACAAGTTTTTGATCATAACTGCATTGTTCACTGATTTGTTCAAATTACCCTCAACATTTTGAATCTATTCCACTTTGTTTCCCTCACAATTTCTCATGATCAAATATGCACTTTTGCACGTTGATACCTCACCTCTTAAACTTAAACTCTTTATCAGTTACGTGCTAATTAGATCCAAATCCAAACAAAGCATACCCTCTATTTTCTAGATAAAATTTTCGACAAAGAGAAACCAAAGTTTGTCCCTGGGTGCGAGAAAGTTCATCTCTTTGGAGCTTCCAAAGCCATGAACAATGATAATGTTGTGTCTTGCTTTGTCCTTAGGGACGCCCTTTCTCTATATGCCAGGTACCTTCCATCACGAGCCTGATTCTTGGTGAAACCACAACATGAAAACCATCATCTGATGAATCATTATTACGATTTGGAAGGGGTATTTGAGTGGCCTGATGATGAGAGGGGTGGAGTGAAAAGAATGAAAGGATTAAATAGAAATTTTTTAAAATTGGAGTTAATGTGAGTGTGGGCTAATTGCAATTATTTTCTAGGACCATTTGATATACTAGAAGTAGAGGGACTAAATTATCATTCATCGATGGAGTCATATATTGCAACTGTCCTCCTCTTAATTTCGTTCTGAAGATCTGCCCATTGAACGTAGCTCCGACCATGGCCATGGCGAGGAACCCTTCATTTCGCCGGCCACCACCACAACCTCTACCACTCCCAACTGCTTGCAACTCTAACGGATCCTCGCACGCCGCACGCCACCAATCTCTTCTACGTGCCACCGATCTCCAACGCCGCCACCATTGTTGGATTGAGCTACGACAACGTTCTCTCCGATGCCGCTTCGACCACCGCCACGTGGTGCGTTCGCCTCACCGTGCCTATTGCACACCACACTATCTATCGTCTATGTGATTAGAGTTTAATTGACAACAGGGGTTGGTTATGTTTCTGTTAGTGATGAGTTTGATTTTATGAACCATGATATGCATTTAATGAAAACTAAGGTTGAAAAGAATGCAGATTCTATGTAGCCAGTGGTGATGGTGTTAGGAAAATGATGTTGAAGAAGATGATGAACAACAACTTAAATATTGTGGTTTCAAGACACGAAATCGATCACTATCTTTAGAGAGATATTCGCCCCACACGTAGTTGTTATGGGTTGATGACGATATTCCCAGGATACAATGAAACCTCTATATAAATTTCTTGTCTAGCAATAACAAGAAACTTCCTCTCTCTTAAACTTTTAAAGAACTCTTAAACTCACATAATACACAAAGTAAAAGTTAGAAACTTGTTCTCTAATGAGGGATATTTATATATGCATATTGGACACTTATGAAAAGTTTCATGTCCATTCAAGAATAGCCACAATGGTTGCCACCAAAAGACGTATAGATATGTTTTTCCATAACCAACATGTCTTTTCATAAACCAACATGCCTTTTTAGTAACCAACATGTCTTTTCATGAATAATCATTTATAGAATTATAATGAATTAAATAAATAATTAATATTTATTTAATCCAACACTTGTAAATAATTAAATTTTCTTCAATCCCCCACTATTTACAAGTTTAAAAATTATACAAATTTATGCATAAATGAATGTATCACAAGGATTAAACATTCCTTTAGTGTAAACTTTAAAGGTTCTAACAGCATAAATGAATGTATCACAAGGATTAAATATTCCTTTAGTGTAAACTTTAAAGGTTCTAACAGAGTAATCTAATTGATTAAATCTATACTTTTTGTGTTAGTACCAAAAAGTCACACACATAAATTGTACCTCTTCAAGTTCAAGAATTTGTTAATTTTAAGCACTTTTATGGCCATGTGCTTATCCTAATTTCATGAATATTTATGAAAATAAAACCTCTAAAATTCTCTACCGAAGCGGCACCACTCTTATATTCACATAGGTGGAATCCTTTGATAAATTAATATTATCAATCCATTAAGAGTTTTAACTCACCCTCCTTATTATACACACACACACACACACACACACACACACATATATGGCACTAAATCCTATATCTTAGTGCTCCAATTGTTAAATAATTTGTTGTTACCCATTAAACCTTGGAACTAGTGTTTGACTAGAATAAGGTTGGGTTCCCATCATTTAACAATTATAGATTTTAGTCCCATTTTAGTTGTAGTCTCTTTGACCTTATCCCTTGATAAACCTTTAGCCAATGGGTCTGCTAAATTCCCTTGGATTTTACATATATGATGATAATTATATCATCTCCTATTAATTGCCTCACATACTCATGTCTCAAGCTTATATGTCTAGACTTTTCATTATAAACCTTGTTATGTGCTCGAGATATAGTTGATTCACTATCACAGAAGATTGAAATGGCAGGAATTGGTTGTGGCCACAACTCTATATCATATAACAAATTCCTAAGCCATTTTGCTTTTTTACCAGCTGAAAAAGCTATAAACTCAGCCTCCATAGAAGAATGTGAAATACATGTTTGTTTCTTTGAAGCCCAACTTATTACTCCACCACCTATGGTGAAAATCCATCCTGAAGTGGATTTATTATCACTTAGATTTGTAATCCAACTAGCGTTAGAATAACCTTCTAATAGAGGATAATCCTGTAATGTAGTCTCAAGTTTATAGTTTTCTTGAGATAACCAAGAATTCTTGTTATAGCTTTCCAATGTTGATAACCTGGTTTTCCTACAAATCTTGATAGCTTGCACAAGCAAATGCTATATCTGGTCTAGTGCAATGCATTGCATACATTAAACTTTCTATAGCACTTGCATATTCTAATTGTGCTACGGTTTCCCTATGTTTTCTTTTAAGACCAAATACCCAAAGACCCCGGTTTGTATCGAGGGACAATTTAGCCCTCAGGTTTTGAAAATCCCAAATTAGTCCCTCACATTTCAAAAAAGGAGACAAATTAGTCCTCCGTACAATTCACAGTGTAGAAGGACCAACTTGTCCTCTTTTTAACTTAAACTTACAGAACTAATTTGTCCCTTTTTTAAATGTAAAGGACTAATTTGGGACTTTCAAAACCTGAGGGACTAAATTGTCCCCCAATACAAACCTAAGGACCTATTTGGGTATTTAGTCTTCTTTTAATTTAAAGTTAGGATCATATGGTGTATTGGACTCCTTAATTTTAAGATGCTCAAACTTTTCCAATATTTTTTTGATATAATGAGATTGACTTAAAATAAAGCCAATTTCATGTTTAAGCATCTTTATGCCTAGGATTGTATCTACTTCATTCAAATCCTTCATATTGAATTTAGAAGTTAGATACTCCTTTGTTTGACGAATCCCTTCTAAATTCGTCCCAAAAATTAGCAAATCATCTATATACAAATAGATTATTACTCCATAGTCCTTAGTAAATTTGGAGTATATGCATCTATCTACTTGTTATGTGAGAAACCATTCGATAACACTACAAAATCAAACTTCTCATGCCATTGTTTAGGCATTTGTTTTAAGTCATATAAAGACTTAACAAGTTTACAAACTTTCTTTTCATTTCCGTAGCACATAGCCTTCTGGTTGTTCCATATAAATTTCGTCATTAAGATCTCCATTAAGAAAAACTGTTTTAACATCCATTTGACGCACGTGAAGCTTGTAAATGGATGCTAATGCTATAAGAGTCCTAATAGAAGTCATTCTTGCCACAGGTGCGTAGGTATCAAAATAGTTTAGACCTTCCTTTTGTCTAAACCCTTTTGCTACCAACCTTGCTTTGAAGGTTTGTAGTGAGCCATCTATATCATATTTTTTCTAAATACCCACTTGCATCCTATAGGCTTTGATCCTTGAGGCAATTCAACTAAGACCCAAGTATTATTAACTAATATTGAGTTCATTTCATCATCTGCTTCTTTTAAAAGGCAGAATCTCTAGAGGCCATTGCCTATTTAAATGTTTGAGGATCACCCTCTATGTTGAGAACAATAGGGACCTTGTTTATCACAGAATCCCTGGTTCCTTCAACCAAAAAAGTTATAGCTTGAGAAGAGATAAAGTCTGGACCAAAGTCTTTCTCTTTTCTCACTCTTTGGCTCCTTCTTGGTTCAACTAATTCATTGTCACTTAGATTTTTATTGCCTTGATTTACAATCTCTTTTTAGGAAACTTCTGTATCCTTTTGGGATATTCCAAATTGGGAGTTGAGTCATCAATGAATTTATTTTCAATAAATTCTACCTCCCTTGATTTAACAACTATATTTGACACTTGAGTCCAAAATTTTATATGCCTTTGGATTTTAAACATATCCTATGAAGATGCCTTTTATGGCTCTTGGCTCCAATTTAGTTCTCTTTTGATCAGGAACACGATAAAAGGCTAAACACCCCCACACTTTTAAATAATTTAAGTTTGGTTTTCTTCCTTTCCATATTTCATATAGAGAAACCTTTCTGTTTCTTGACGGTATCCTATTGTGAATATGACATGCCGTCAATAATGCCCACCCCATAGATTGTGAAGTATCTTAGCATTTAGTAGCATTGAATTAACCATATCCACTAAGGTATGATTCTTTTTTCGGCTAAACCATTTTGTTGCGGAGTATATGGGCAGAACATTCATGCACAATACCATGTAATTCAAAAAAATCATCAAATTCACTAAAAAAATACTCTCTACCTCTATCACTATGAAGAACCTTTATTTTCTTATTATGCATATTTTCTACTACCATTTTATATTTCTTAAATATTTCAAATGCTTCATCTTTATTTCTTATCAAATACACACAAGTAAATCTAGAACAATCATCAATAAAGGTTATAAAATACCTTTTTCCTCCTATAATAATATTTCCATTCAATTCACAAATATCACTATGTATTAGTTCTAGTAAATGTGTATTACTTTCAACTTTAGGAAATGGTTTCTTAGTAATTTTGGATTGTATACAAATTTCACATTTCTTATTAAAATCCTTATTACTAAGATCAATATAATTATGTTTTTGCATATATTCAATTGACTTGTAATTTAAGTGTGCTAGTCTACTATGCCATAAATCACAAGAATCAACAACATACAAAGAATCATTCACTTTTTCATTAATACTAAATTTGAACATGCCTTGAGTACAATATCTTTTTCCTACATACACATCATTTTTTCTTTTGCCTTTATTGACATTCACTTCTCCAACATGGTTCACTTTAGAACTTTGAGAAATATACATAACATTACGTTTTCAAGTTTCCTCTTCTATACATAAATGTCTTAGTAATCTTTCAACGAGAAGTCTTTTCCAAGATGTAGGAGTTTCTTTCTATAATCATTCCAAGATGAAGGTACTTTTGTAATAATTGCTCCAACTTGTAATGATTCAGAAACCATTACTTGTAGATCATGAAGTCTACTTACAAGGATTTGTAACTCATGAACTTGATCCATGATAGGCACATTATCAACCATACTAAACTCAAAGTACTTCAACATGATAAATTTATCTGTATCTTGTTGCTCATTATTGTATTTTTCTTCTAAAGACTTCTAAATCTCCAATGGCGATTGAATTGACATGTAGAGATTATAAAGTTTATCTGACAAGGTATTGAGAATATGTCCTCGGCATGCAAAAGTGTCCTCATCACGCTTTTTCTTCAATTGGACAATCCTTTCCTTCTCTTCAGGAGTTGCATCTTCAAGCATTGGGAATTAGTGTGTCATTTGGATCAAGCACATAAGCAAGATTTAATACCGAAGAAGAAACATCATTTTGTCCTTCCATCGGTTGAAGTTTGTCCCATCAAACCAATCTAGTTTGACGAACTCTTGATTCATGACCTTGAAATTATTATTTTGATCTTGAGCCATCTTCAACATTATCTCTCTAAAATTGTTAGGAAAATGATGTTAAAGAAGATGATGAACAAGAACTTGAATATTGTGGTTTCAAGGTACGAAATCAATCGCTATCTTTAGAGAGATATTCGCCTCCACACGTAGTTGCTATGGGTTGATGACGATATTCCTCCAGAATACAATGAAACCTCTATATAAATTTCTTATCTAGCAATAACAAGAGACTTCCTCTCTCTTGAACTTTTAAAGAACTCTTAAACTCACATAATACACAAAGTAAAAGTTAGAAACTTGTTCTCTAATGAGGGATATTTATAGTTGCACATTGGACACTTATGAAAAGTTTCATGTCCATTCAAAAATAGCCACAATGGTTGCTAGCAAAAGACGTATAAATATGTTTTTCTTTAACCAATATGTCTTTTCATAAACTAACATGTTTTTTTAGTGAACCAACATGTCTTTTCATAAATAGTCATTTATAGAATTATAATGTATTAAATAAATAATTAATATTTATTTAATCCAACACTTGTAAATAATTAAATTTACTTCAGATGGTAAACAAAATGGAACATAGTTCAGAGATTTGGGAAGGGATGAAATGGTATTGTGAAGAAGAGAAGCCATAGTAAATATTTTCAAAATAGAGAACCATGTCGCAATTATGTAAAATGGTGGTGGGGTTCCACTTGTAATTTTGGCCACAGCTTTTACACCATACGATTCCCATTAAGTCTCATCCAATGGTAAAAAATACTAGACCATGTCACGGTCCAGAAGACATGGTGGACTTACTTAAAACGACCCATGTAAGACACACGTACTAGCAACTCAATGAATACTCAACTTCAACATATGTGCCCGGGAATTGCCCGTGCTTGAGGCCACATATATTTTCTAATAGTTTGACTAGGCTATCCTCGCTCCAATGAATGATTAATTCTATTGAAATGGACATTTTGTTAGGAGGATAAATCTCTAACAATAAAATTATTTCCATATATCGTCAGGGTTTGAACCCCACATACATATATAAGGAAAATAAAGTGGAATTTTAGGTAAAAGTTTCTTTTTCTATACATAGGTAAAATGTGTGTATAAAATGAATGTCTTAAAAATGAGAAAGTATGCTTTCATATTTTTCTTACTTTAAAAATAGGCAAACTATAAAGTGGATCTATTTTTTGAGTCTATCATGGATCCCTTATTATTAGCCGTTAGATAATTATTATTTTTGTTAGATGATTTGATCTAATGGTTAATGATAAGGGATCCATGATGAACCCAAAATAAGAAGTCCATCATAAAACTCACCTTAAAAATAAGCTTATATCATAGTTTATCTTTTGTTTGTCCATTTGTAGTATTGTACAATAGTTAAAGTGATATGTTAATGAGAACTTATATAGCCAAATGACACGCATTTTGTAAAGCCCAAGGCTAACGAGGGCGATGAGTGATCGTCGTGTAAGAAGACATGAACAAAGGGCGGCTTGGAGGTTCTAAGCGAGGGTACATGAATGAACAGATTACATACCAGAATGAGAGAGATCTTGAGACCTATAGGTATGAGACTATACAATTGAAGATGACTTATATGAATCGATTGGTACTACCTATATTGACAAGCTCATCTTCTTTGGTAACCCATCACTAAAGAACTCCACCTTGAGCGTGTAGACTTGGAGAAATTTTGGGATGGGTGACCTTCTGAGAAGTTTTCCAAGAAGCGTGTGAGTGAGAATAAAACACACTAGAAGGCTTGTGTTAGTTTGTAGGAACAACGTCAATCTATAAAATAGCATGAGATATTACACATTTAATCGATAAATTATAAGGTGGACCTTATATGTTTAGGTCCACCATGAACCCTTTATTATTAGTCATTAGATAAATATAATTTTTGTTAGATGGTTTAATCCAATGATTAATAAATAGAGTCATGATGGATCCAAATATATGAGGTTCACCATATGTAAAGTAAGAACTTCTTCTTAGTCTAGAAGTATTTGAAACTTATTTATTTTAAATATGAGATGCATTATGCATTTATATTAAACTAACCACGTGCATTATTTTGGTCTACTCATGTTCATGTGTCTTGGGTAAAATCATCATATATATAAAAAAAGACAGGAAAGTATGTGTGGGAAAGTGAGTGTATATTTGAGATTAATTTTTTTTAAGAAAATTAATATTTGATGAGTTATTAAACATCTTTTGATGTCAATTATCTTAGTCTGTTTGCGAAACTTGCCCATAAATTAAAATTAATTATTTAATAAAAAATTGTTTTGAAATAAGTTCTTATGTTTGAATAAAAAGAAGGAAAATCTTTAATTTACCAAAAAATAAGCAAATAGATTTATAATGATATGCATTGTTTAAATTTTTTTAATTAAAGGCAAAATCTACTGATTTAAAATTAATTTGAAGCTAATACACTCAAACATAAATTACTTTTAAATTAATACACTTTCATTTAATCAATTAAAAATGATCATAATTATAATTGATTATCGAGATAATCTCAAGCCCACACTTTCTTCACCTAACACATTGTGTTGGCCCATTATTACAAAAACAAAAAAATGACAGATGTTTAAAAACGCTTTCAAAATGTTAACGAAAAAGTATTGTGGCCACTCTTCCGACAGGAAATATTATTCAGAAGATTTTGTTTAAAAAAAAAAACAAGATTTCAGTTTAAGTGTGCGTTTGGATGGAGCAATTACAGAGAGAAATATAATTTTTAGAACGATTTAAAATTTATTATGATAAAATATCCTATTTAGATATTCACTTAAAAGAAATTGAAAAATTCAAGGAATTTTAAAAAGAGATTTTATCTCTGTAAAATAGAGAATTTTAATTTTCACCTATAGATAGAAAATTTTAAAAATTCATGCACACACAAGTACATATTTTTCTCTTGTTGGTAAGTCTCAATTTTATTATATTTCATTATAATTTCTTTATATTTATGAGATTTTTGTTTAATGTTATTTTTAATTCATTTTGTTGCATTTTAAATTTTTTAATATTCAGTTTATATTACATGATATTATATTTATTTATCATTCTATTTTATTTATATAACAAGCAAATTTTATAATTCAAATTTAAAATATTTTATGAATAAAGTTTAAGATAATTTATGAAATATGAACTCATTATAATTGATTTTAAATCAGTTGAATATTGATTATTAATAAAAAAAAATTATTTAAAAAAAATACATTGTGTTTTTCAAATAAAATATGTTAAAATTAAGATAATGTAATTACCTCACCTAAACAAAGTATTGTATAAATGAAAGAAATGCAATTATCTATCCAAACAAAAAATTTAAAAATTGAAGAAAATTCAATTGAAGCATTTTAATTTCTTAATATTTTAAATTTCTTTATATTTTATAAATACTCCTTCCAAACACACATTAAGTTCACAAAAATACTCTCAAGAATATGCATGGGGATATAATAAACAAGAAGTGATATTATTTTGGGCGTTTAGAGTATTATATCAGCCTACGGCCCAGCAGTTGGCCTCTACATTTCTCATTATTTTTTTTAAGGCTTTTGCTCAAGGAAGAAAAATTTAAATTGAAAAAAAAAAATTTAGACTTTTAATGTATTAATCATTTAAAAAGTTTAGTTTCATGCAAACCCTTACTTTACTATGCAAAACAAGTACTCTAATTTATGTATGGGATAGAGTGAGATGTATATCCTCGTCAATTTGAACTGCAAAAACAATTATGGAATTCGAATTGTCTAAAGTGAGGGTTACTATAAAATGAGAAAGTTAGATATCCATTACTCTAAGTGAGACCCACACATAATTCAAATTATTGATCTAAAAGTGATTAAACCCTTATTTATTTTCCTTACAATCACCCTCAATTTGTAACATTGAAATATAAAAATTTGGTGTGGTGATTGAAGAATGTGTTGTTTTCTGCATAGTTTTTATACGAAAAAGTTATGAAAACAGAATACAAATACAAATGCATCATACAATTATTTTTAAAATAAAAAATTTCAAATATTTTGGACACACAAATGTAATAAACACTTTAGACACACTTTATAAACAATTAATTTGATAAATATATCATTATTCTAATCCATCCAAAAATTTAAAAGTGGACTCTTAAAAGAATTGAGAAACTTATTTCAACTTGTAGATAGCTTTCCATTGTTTCTTTCTTTTATATTTTGTTGTCCCTCGTTTGTTAATTATTCGGTCCGGCCCAATGTTTTGTTCATGTGAATCAATAGCATTGAGTGAGAAAATCTAAATACGAAAAATAGGGAACGACTATTACCATTCTCTTTTAGCTAATGCTCCCCTATTTAATGTAAATTTATTTGATTATTCAAAAATATGCTTCATTCTCATTCATATTTAAACTAACAATCTATTATTACTGAAATACTATTTAAACCCATTATTATTAATATATATTGTGGTTTGTGCTTTAATATTTTTTATTTTGAAAAAAAAATCATAATAAATTTATTAAATTTTGTTAATAATAATTAATTTAGCTTTTTTAAAAAAAACATTATATTTTCTATAAAGTACCAATACTAATTTTTAAAAAATCTTAAAAGATGAAAATAATCAAGGGAGGTATTTTTTTCAGAAAAAAATTTATTATAGTCAAAATAATTTTCATATTCTTTTTATGTAATTAAATATATTATTAAATAAACATATTATATTAACATTTGACATGCTAATCTTTGAAATTTTATTATAACTTTTACTTTTGTGATTTTTCATAAAAATTAAGGTAACGTAAATATGTTAAGTTAGCTATTTACTTCATAATTATATATAATGTTAAATTGTATACAAACATTTGATGATATATTTTCACAAGATTTAAGGTTGTATATGAGATATTAACTTAATTAAATAAAATGACAAAATAACATTAGATGATAGTGCAATTTTTTTGTGTTGACCATAAATATTAAATATAATTTAAAATTATTAGTGTTAAGTTTTTCATTTCATGAACATTTATCATGTTTTATTTTCTTCACTTAATTTTTTTCAGTCATATTTATAGAATATTAAAATAAAAAGGACAAAAATATTAGTATGGTTGAAAAATTTTATCTGAAGTAAACGCAAAAAAATTAATCCAATTTAAAAACTATTATTAAGATTAAGAGACTCAATTTATTACTTAATTGTATTTTTTGTATTTATGTAATATGTTTCATAAGAAAATTAAATAAAAAATATTTTCATAAAATAAAATATTAAATAAGTAAAATATTTCAAGAAAATGTTATTAATAAAAAATGTATATAGATTATAAATAATATAATTGATCAAATAGTTTATAAAAGAGAAACATGAATATTTTTGGACAATTGAACACAACATCCTTTATTAGGGAGTGGGATTAGCCAAAATGAAATTGCAATCTGAAAAATAATATAGTCATTTGGCCCATGAAACAATTTATTTTGCAGGGGGTGTTGGTGCAGTGATAATTTGGAGCAGACAAATTTCGCAAGTCGAAACTATGGGGAGAGGGGCAGACATTTGGAGCAGATCAATTTCATGATTTGGAAACTATGCCTTTCTGTTCAATATTTGCTTCAGTTTTCTGTTCATTTTCCAATCCCTTCCTTTTGGTAATGACATTATTATTCACATCTAGATTTCTTATTCTGTTGGACCGTGAGAATGCAATTTCACTGAGCGAGTAAATTTTGTTGGGTCATACTGTTTTAGACTTTTAGTGCTTAAAATGGTACCAGGAAGTGTTGGGGCTTGGGAGGAATTTCATACTGGCTAGTTGTCATTGTAGTATTGCGTGGAATCTATATGAAGCATTCTCTGCAACGAGAGAAAACTCGGTGTTGGGAACAATGCTCAATAAGCATATATTAGAGTACATAGCCATCCCCTTCCGCACTGGTGGCATGGTATGTTATTGTTATACTTTTGCATCAGTATGTGACTATAAAAGTAAATGGTGCTTCCGCTCTTTATCTTTGCTTTAAGCCCAACTGTAGCATCCAAAATGACAATAATACGATACGAAAATCCAATACAAATCAAATTAAAAACATGTAACATACACTTAATTAGAAATATTTAAAAATACCGATAAAATATCTAGCACTATAATACAATACAATAACCCAGAGTATCAACTATTTTATAGTATCCATACATTATAATATCGAGCGTTGGTCATCTCAACTACAAGCAATCCTAGGTGGGATTTTACTTCTTAATAATACAGACTACAGAGTGCATTAAAAGATAGGGTGGGCAATCTCAATTGTTAATAAGAAAATAACTATGTACACGATCAATGTAATCGCCTATAAACTCTACCTATAAATCCAAGAAGTGAATGTTAGCCCCAAATTTAAAATCCGAATTCTATTGGCTGTGAGGATTTGAAATACTTCTGCAGAACACAGGAGAACCTATTGATCTTAGAGGATTCAATTCTTCTGTCTCATCTCTCTTTTTTGCCAAGTACTCAAATCATCTGTAGTTGAAAAAATTGATTGGATAAATGATCATGCGTGATATCATCACTAAACATGCGTCAAAATTTTATTGAGGTGGTGGGAAATGGGACAAAGAAATGAGACAGAAGATTTGCTTCCCATCATCGAGGCCAATTCCAAGTATTTCAGATCTTAGGCCAATCAGAATGAAAGGCCTCGGAAATAACTTGTTTTGACAAATCTTTAAGACGTATATATAAGTAAGGGACCAATGTAAGTACACAATCCTATTTTTCTACTCCTACCAAGTAAAATGGAGACTGACTTAAATTTCGGAGTCTTTTTGCGGTTTCACTTTGAAGGACCTCAACCACAATAAGAACGTAATATAGATCATCACACACACACACACACACACACACACATATCAGTGCTGCAGTTAAGTATTCTCCATTATATGATCTGTATGAATTCTCTTAACTTGGGAAAAATAATCGCGTATTGAAAAATGCAGCTGCGGATGCCGTTCGTGGCTGTATGGTTCTACCATTCACAAAAGCAATTGTGCTCACCCATGCACACTTTTGCCGCCGTAATGAGTTGGGATTTGCATTAAGCAATGCGATGCAAGTTGTTGATGATTATTTTGCAAACAACAAAGGTATATTCATCATTATTCAATGACTGAAAATCATGATGCATTTTATTAAACTAGAGTCAATACACCTTATTAAGTCGGTCCTAAAGTTCGGTGTGGCTATGCTGTGAGTGCGATGTGATTTAGATTGTGCAATAAAAAGAGAAAATTTAAGGGGAAGAGAAGCAGGTATTTTTGCTCAATCATACTTTGGCTCTATAGTAACATCTAGAAAACAGAGAAATTCTTAAGTGCTCTTGAAATAAAATAATTTACTTTGCTCTCTTATATTCCATGTCAATGGATCACATTATCTCTTACTCAAAGAACACTTAATGTATGGTCACCTGGTTTGAATCAGTGAGTAGTAATCAAGAATCATAACTCTCAGCTGAATGAGGGATTGTCAGAGGCAGAGGATTGGGGCATGTACAAATGTTGAAGCATATTATGTGGGAATACAATGGGTATCTTGGGTTCTTTTGGTCTACATTTTAAGGGGGACAAAAGTCCTCAATTGGAATATTGATCGGATCTATGTTAGAGTTTGTATGATGTACAATCACATCAGATGAATCAATTCGTTTTTCTTCTTCACTAAGGTGTGGCTCATAGCTTTATTTGCACAACAGTTCTTCTCATTGTGCACAAGTTCTTTCACCAAGAACTGATTCTATTTTTATATATGCTCTGCTCAGAATCAGTAAATACTAAATAATACTCCAGAAGTAAAAACAGAAGAATAAGCCTCACATCCAATGTGATTGTGGAGGTGCTCAACCACTACATCAATATCTTCAAACTGAATTTGTCATGGCTTTTCTTATGGGATTTAACGAATCTTTTGCTCAAACTAGAGGTTAGATCTTGCTTATGGATCCTATTCCACCAATTGATCGTGTTTTCTCTCTTGTTCTTAAAGCAAAGATCTTCCCCTATTAGATCTGATTCACAGATCGCATTTGCTGTCAAAGGATTTGACTCCAAGAATGATCCAAAAGCTAAAGGTGCTAAGAAGGATCGACCAACTTGTGCTTATTGTGGAGTCATAGGGCACGTGAAGGATAAGCGCTATAACTAACTCATCAATTATCAACAAAACTAAACTGTAAAAAGAACAACGAAATCATCTCGAGATTTTGAACTCTTAAAACACTTGGTCAAAGAGTCTCATATACCATGTCATAGGGTACCCTTACCCCAAGAAGTAGAAATTATAACATCCACATAACTCGTTCTGTAATTCTAATTCATGACAAATACTTAGAATTCTGAATCCGATATAATATTATTGTAATCATACAAACTGAACACACATATCCAACAAAGCAAAATAAAATTACACATAACCACGAAACAGGTGCAGTTTTTTTTAACATACATATAAATTTCCAGACAGGGGTAAAAAATTAAAAACGATTCTAATTTCTAGTTGTAGCTAGAAACTAATAAAGTAGTTCAATATCATCAAAACAAGCATAACAAACTTAATTATAACTCCTTAATCAACGCAAATAATATATAATCTATGCGATGATCGAGCAAATAACTTACTAGACCGTAGAGAGAGAGTGATATATGATCATAGATAAGCATAGATTTAGTATATCCGTGGACCGCAGCACGGATACTGATTAATATGGTGGCGGTGGATGAGGATGAGGCCGTGGAGGACCGGGAGGCCCTGGTGGTGGTGGCGGATGGTGATGATGGAGAACCGGCGGTGGTGGCGGATGGTGATGAACCGGTGGTGGTGGTGGACCATGTAGGTGTGGTGGTGGGGGAGGAGCGTGAACAAAAGGACCTGGAGGTGGTGGTGGTGAGTGGTGGTGGATGACAGGTGGCGGTGGACCTGGTGGCCCTGGCGGTGGTGGTGGACCTGGTGGCCCTGGCGGTGGCGGTGCTCGATGCCTGTGGAAACTCATGGCTTTCTAATTTCCAAGTACACTACTGTCACTTGCTCGGTGGTAGAGTGAGAAGTGTGCAGTTGGTGAATTTATAAAGTAGCCACGTAGGGTAGAAGTTTCAAGATTAATTGTATATGTGGAGTAGATAGATGGGTTGATGGGTAGATAGACATGGTAGACGCAGGTATCTCTATCTGTTGATTATTTTAGGGACATGGTTGACCGGTTGTTGTTCCATAAAATAGTTAAGAGGTACCACATCAAATTGGTCGGTTACGGGACGAAAAAATGCTTAGATTTATTTGAGGATTCGAAAAAGAAAAGTAAATCTATATAGTATATCTATATAAATGATTAAAATTAAAAATTAATTAATATAATTAACTTTTATATACTTATTTAAAAAAATCAGGTAACTATATAAAAAAAATGCTAGAAAATTCATATGCTCACACATGCTCGGTCTGTAAAATATATAACCTTAATGCCCAAGAAAAGAGTGACTCTAGCCGGAAACTTAGACATTAAGCCTTCATGTGATAGGGACCGTATAGAAGCGACGTGCTTCCGTGCTTGGTTTTCTAAGGAACTTTATTGTTATTGTTATTATTATTATTATTATTATTATTCTACGAATACAAATGTAGCATATAATCGCAAGCACAGATCAGGCCTTTTCGTCGAAAAAAAGTAGGTGTTCTTTTCTTTTTGGTAAAAAAGAATTAAGGTAAAGATAGGCAGATAATCATAATTCAGATTTGGGCCTTGGGCAAAGCAAGCTATGTCACTGGACTATATATTGGTTCGTCTTTCGTTTCCATCACTAACGGACCAAAACAGTTCCATGAAATTGTTTACTTGTAATCCAACGAACTCGGGTTATGATTCCCATCCTATTTAGAGAGCCTTTGTTCTAAGATTTCAAATTACATTCCCATAATCACGTTCTCAAGCACTTGCAGATGCATGTCATAATTTCTCAAATATTCTTAATATATTTAATAGTATCATAATTGTGGAGAGAAGTGAAATAAATGGGGGATATTTTAGTATTTATTATTTGATAACTGTCATAATTGTGCAAGTTCGATAGATGGTGCTCTTCTTGTGCAATGCAATTCGATAGCTGACTGTTACGATAGAATATTTAATATGAATATTCTAAAATTAGGATAGGGGTTATTAATAATAAAAAGAATATTTGTTAGGAATATTATATAGTTAAGGTTGTGAAGGTTTTAGATTATTTTTCTCCTCTATATATGTAATTATTTAATATGAAATAGAATAAGAAGAAAAATCATTAGTTATAGTTTTTAGCTTTAGCCATAGTTTCTTAGCTTAGTATAGTTATTTCTTTAATTTTCCATAACAAATTGGTGCTCTCATTTGAACTCACTATGTTACCGTTTTTCACCTCGCTACCATCATAATTTCACGTATGCTTTTCGCTCATCTCATTCAAAAATTTCTTCACCCATTCACCACAACCTCCTTGATCGGTTAGACCACCATCTACATTTGCACATTTCCATTACTATCAGTGGTGGATCTTCAAAAAAAAAAAAAATTAGTGGGGGTCAAAAGTTGAACATGTAAATTAGATTTATGATGATCACTAAATTAAAATTAATTATATATTACATATATAAATCTTGGAGTGTATCAAATGAGAGAGATGTCTTTGCATGATAGGTGAAAGGAGAAAAATCATCTACATGAATTAAAACATGCAAGGATGATTAAGTTTAAAACTAATTTAAAAGTCACACAATCACTATAAATTAAAGTCACATAGTTTATATTTAAATTTTGATCATTTATGTAAGATCCAATAGATAAAATCTATTCATGTCACTCTCACAATTAATCACTCATTTCACTTAATATATTTCCTGGAGCTTTAAAACAGATAACTAACACAAAGAAATAATTTTAAATAGAAGAACTAAAAAATATCTTATAATATTGCTCTTTGCCCTTTTAATGACTTGCAATTATCAACAATTAAATCAAAATTTAAGCTTTCAACAATATCTTTTCTAGAGTGTACGTATTGGAATGAGAGTAGAAATAGATGAGCGTAGAAATAGATGAGATTTTTTAAAAAAAAATAAATTGCACATGTAATTTCATCAGGAAGCTTCATATGTAAAATTACACACGAACACTTTTCATTAAAAATTCTCTCATTTTTACTCTATATCAAACACATCCTTCATGTGAATAACCATAATATTTGCAAGAAATTTATGCCATTGTAAATTAAATTTTAAATTAGGATAATTATTAAGTTGATTGTTGGAAGAACACATTGGGGTTGTTTGAAAGTGTTTTTATGTTTTTGTTTTCAAAAAATTTTAAAAAATAATTTTAAGTTCAGTTTTTAAAAATAAAAAAACACACAAATCTGTTGGCAATTTAACTTCAAAAATAATTTTATAATGGTGAAAAATAAAAAACTTATTTGGATAATTTTTTTAAAAAATAACTTTTAAAACTAATAAAACAAAAAATTATTTGGCAAATTGCGTTACTATAAATGAAAAATTTTAACTATTATATTTTATAGATAATATTTTTCATACATACTTAATAAATAAAATTTTAATACAACTTCCTATTCTAAAAATAGTCTTAATACAACTTAGTATCAATTTACTTTTATAAATCCATTTATAAGCTATGCATGATTTTCTTGTAGCCACATCCAATTTGTAATTTAGTCACGATATCTTGTCATTTCCCTTACAACTTCATCAGTCAATCTTGTTGTACTGTCTCAATTGGAATTCACATCTAAATTTACATTATTATTCATAGGTTCAATGTCAGGTGGATCCTTATCCTCATTCTTAAATAATCTGCCGCATTCCTCACTTACGCACATAATTTTCTTTGTCTAGCATCATAAATAGATTGAATTACTAAGTAAGAAACATTTACAATCAGGAAATTACACTCGATTTGCATATACTCACTGGTGTATGATACATATAACCATGCTATCAAAGTAAACCACATCCAGGAACACCATAAATAAATCCATTCTAAAATTGATTAAGCCGTATATGCTAAGAGGCCAGGACTATAGCAAATAAATATTCCAAGAGACAGACACTTCCATTACATCGAATAGTGTAATCAATACAATTCAATTTTTGTTTGCCACTTATCAAACACTTTTGTGGGTGAACAAGGCTCAAGACCAGAGACCGTCTTTAATTTCTAAACGAGGGTATGGACTGAAATTGCTTCCACTAAGGGATGCCAACAAAGGAGCCCCTGATTTTGACTACTAGCTCCAAGCCATGGTTGCTAGACGCCCAAGCTACTACTGCGATAAGCCCAGGAACCCACCAGCAACCACCTACATTATTAATAACCAAAGCCACCAATTGTATAAGAATGGACAATTGAAATTAAGATCAATCTCAATCTAAAAATTCAGGTCTTGGAAAAACATTTTCCTATGATATTAGAACACCTATTTGTCCTCCCTTTTTTTTAACTTGAAGTTGTAACACTAGCCACATTTTTATTTTTCAAGCAATAAGTTTTGAATAAATAATTTCAAGCAAATGATGCACAATATTCTCTTGACTAAACTTAGATTTGTCAAATAATTGCATTTGCAGGAAGCAATCAAATGAAAAATGGCGAACCTGAGGTGGTGTATGCCCAAGGAGTTCAGAGTGGTCCGCTTTCTACTAGAGGATGTTTAGTAGGTAGTTCGAATACAATTTGGTTCAAAACCTGGACAAAATTAGTCATTAGAACTCAGTAAAACCCATTTGAAGCCAACCAAAGCAACATAAAATATGTCTTGCACTTGCAATCATAGGCAAATAGAAAAAAAGCTTTTGTGGCATTTCAAGTCTCATGTTTTTCATGAGCAAATTACATAGGACACAATATTGTGTGCAAGTATAGAAGGGACAAAAAAGTGGCAAAGTTGAAAAAACTAGTAGTACAAGCATCAAACCCACATGGTTCAAAATTTTCTTTGAAAACAGTGCTTGTTTTTTGTCATTTCAAAACCCACATGATTGGTCAATTTGATTTGGTGACTTCATAAACAATTCAATTGCAGGTCTTCAAATTGACAATTTTATAAGTGCAAGTGCTTTGCACATTACAAATTTGAATAAGTACAATAAGAAATTTATGTAACAAGCTAGAGGAAGGAACATTGTTAAGGCGTCAGCGTCATACCAGTTATCTAACTAAAAAATTCAAAAGCCAACAATAAAAAATAATGAAAACTTCTTATTATCACTGCACCTTAGAGCTAGTACCCATATTTGAGCCATTCTAAATGAAAATTTCTACAGACTCCATTGCCATAGTGTATAATTCAAGCTATAGTTTCATAGACACCATTCAACTATCCCGTTTTTACCCAACGCTCACCACTCAATTTGCGTCTTAACCCATTTAAACAATCAAGGTAATAAACCACCTAGATCACACACCAATTCGCTTAAAATGAATCAATTAACACATAAACTCAACATTTCCATCAACCAATTCCAATTGAACCCATTTCCATTTCCACCAATTAACTAATTAACTCAAGAGAAGGATTAACGAGTAGGAGAAAGATCACAAATCAGCAGCAACGAAAAGAAAGAGAGAGAGAGAGGGTGGACTCACTGCCATTTGGTGGCGTGAGAGAAGGAGGTAGATCTAGGAGCAGCGTGTAAGGAGGCGGATTTGGCGGGGAGGTCCTGGGAGACTACCTGGGAAGTCACGTGCGCCCGACCTAGAGGAGGGTCTTACATAGCGAGAGGTCGCTCGGGCTCGGCCTCAAAGGTGTAGCAGCTCAGGTCCACCTCGAATGGGGTCGCTGGCTTTACCCGGGTCCGTCCCCTCAGCCTCAACCGTGGAGCAGCTCGCATCGAATGGGGTCATTTGGGCTCAGTCTTTATGGTGGACCAACTCGGAGGAGCTTGTCCCGAGAGGGTGTGGTGTAGTGAGCTCGTGGGTTGTGTAGTGTTCTATGAGGGAGGATGGGATTGTGGGTTGTGTAGGTTCTCTGAGAAATGCAACAAAAAGAACATAACCACCAACAACAAGGATCGAAAGCAGGCAAAGAACAATAACTCATGAATATTACAAATATACCATCACATTTTTTTATTGTTTTTTAAAACAAAAGCTCAGAAAACACCTTCAAATTGTTTTGGATTTCTTATTTTTAAAACACACATCCTGTTTTCAATTTTTAAAACCAATGTAAACAAAACATCTTACCAAGTAAGTATTTTTGTTTTTTCATTTTAAAAATCAAGAACAGTTTTAAAATACTTTGCCAAATAGCACCATTGACACTCTATATATATGTTGATTTTTTCAGAAAATTTTGGGGGGCCATGGCTCTCCATTGTCTTTAAAAAGATCTACTAATGATTACTATTTCCTCATAGTTCTAGTGCCACCACCACGTCAAAACCATTTTAGACAACACCAACCAATTCACACATGAGTTCTTTGTAGAGATGTCAAAAAGCCGCGCCCGTGAAAAGCCCGCCAAAACAGGGCGGGGCGAGCCACCTACTAAAATAAAATAGGATAAAACAGCCCAGTCAATTTTGGGGCGAGCTTGTGGGTTAGCGGACCAACCCGCCAAAAATTTAAAAAATTGCAAATTTTTTTTAATGGTTTGATGTTGTTTTGCTCACTCTACTCATATAGTAATACATCGTAATAGTGATATTGTCATTTGTCAAGTGGATGGGCTTTGTTTTTCACTTTCAAATGTTCAATAGTATGGGCTTTGTTTTTCACATTTGATGGTCTTTTACTCTTCTACTTCTTTAATAGTTCAATTCAATATATGAACTTTATTTTTCACATGTTCTTTGGGTTTGGATAATAAGTATTAGTGTAATAGTAATTAATAACTAATAAATTTTAATCCACCCTAAACCCATAGGTTAAGCAGAAGCGGGTTATGTAACATTTTCCCAAGTACAATCTCATCTAGCGGGTAGGCTGGAATTTTTTACAAGCTTAAAAAGTTAGCCCAGCCCGCTAAAAATGGTGGTTTTGCGGATGCCGGCGAGCTGGGTCCGTTTTGAGATCTTTAATTCTTTGATGACATCCTATCTGTGAGACCAGATCCACCACCATAATCACAATCACCACCGCCAAAGCCCCTCCCACATCTATTACCAAATTTCCTAACAACACATCTAGCATATCCACCATCACCAAAGCCAACAATAGCAACAATAGAGAAAGAAAAGTTCAACAACAATAGCAGGACCAAATCACAACATAGTCATTGCATCAAAAGCCACCTAATTTAACAGTGAGAGCAGGATCAGATTTGGTCGGCCAATAGAATAAGAAGAAAAACCATTATTCATATTTTTAGCTTTAGCCATAGTTTCTTAGCTTAGTGTTGTTATTTTTTTAATTTTTCATAACATTGATGGCGCTAAGTTTGGTGTTTCGTGCGACAACATTTTGGTTTTTAGGCAAGTGGGGATAAGAAGTTTGTCACCATGGTGGTGACAAAATCTTAGCGTTAAAAAATGAATCCGATGGTTGAGATGAAAAACATTTGAAATTGTTTAATATTGCAAATATTCCCCAACACTTATATCTAATCAAAATCTGGAGGTCATTGGCATTGAAATAGTCCAAACCAAGATCTGAGGCTCCACAGATGGGATGTCATCAAAGAACTAAAGATCTGAACTCTAATGCCTTCATCAAATCTAGGGAGCTTAGCCCATACCCTAGTGCAGGGTGCATTCTTTCACCAAGAAGAGGATTTCATGCTATTATATCAAATGAGTGTTTTAATTTTTGAGTAAATTTGGTCTCTAACAATTCCTTTGATGGACAAATTGATCCATAACAATTGTAAATACCCAAATTGGTCTCTCACAATTATTAAAATAGGACATTATAAGTCCTTGACCGCCTTTCAATGTCCCAAAAGGCAGAGATGACAAAAGAACTCCTTTGGAGAAGGTAAAGCTCATCTGAGATGAAATATAGCTCCTAAGGATAAGGAAGAATTCGGCTTACAAGTGGCTTGAGATTAGAAGCATGTGACGGCATCACCACCCGTCATCCAAGCTCATCCTCCTCAGCCAAGCTCCGCCTCCACTGGCCCAGCTCTATTTCCTCAAGACGAGCTCCACATTCTCACAACCAAGCTCTTTTTTAATCTTTGCCTCTTTTTTACAATTGTGAGGGACCAATTTAGGTGTTTACAATTGTTAGGGATCAATTTGTGTATTTACTCTTAATTTTCTGTCTAATGAAATTTTAAAAATTGTAATTTACCCTATTCCTTTTTCATTGTTTTGTCTTTTAAACCTGATCCAATATTTAAATAGAGCCCACTACTTATTTTTATTTATCATCCCCAATGGTCCCAAACTAATTGGTGACCATATAAGAACTCGCCTTGGTTTTTGATGCCGTTACCAAAACACCACTTAGTTCATTGCATGATGTTTGTCATTCTCATGATGAAGCATGTACTGACAAGAGGCATCGTTTTTGCTTTCTATGGATGGTGCCTTCCTATTTAATGAGCTATGTATTAGGGCATTTTGAGAAGAGTGCCAAGTTGGTTAGCCAAAGTTGTAAAGCCCATTCTCCCCAGTGGTCCTCTCCTAAGTCTAAGACTAATATGGGTTTGGATGATAGGCCCAGCTTATGCGGTTCCTCTATTTGGGCTCAAACATGTTTGGGTGATACTTTACCTGGATGACAATCTATAGATGCTACACTTTGCCTGTATGACAATCTAGAGATGCTTTCAATGTAGTGTTATCTCATGAACCTTACCTCATTGCATCCCCCCGCAACCTATTTTGTTAAAGGTGAAGGCCTCTCCTCTAATGCGGATGCTCTCCTTCTTCCTGAATTTGGAACTAGCAGTTGACTTATCTAGGTATTATAAGAATTTGAATGGATTTCCTCAGAAGAAGGGGGGTTTCAAGAAAGGGGTAAAGTTTAGTCCGATGGGTAGGACATTTATGGTGAAACCGTCTCTCATGGAGGATGGTCATATTTTGGAATCCTCTAATGATTTGGCCAAGGCTTAGAGTAGGCCAACAAACTAAGGTTGTCCTCAATAGATGAAGATTGTGTTATTATGGCTCTTGCTAAAGCTTATAATTCAGCTAATAATGATTTCCAATGTATTTGTTGCTCTATGTATTTTGGCTTTTGTTGATCATTTGGTTTAGTTTGTCATCTTGTTTTATTCAATTCAATTGATTTTGGGTTGGAGAGACTAGTCTTTAGCCTAGTTTTTGTGTTTTGGTTATATAATTCAGGCTTTTGATGTCTTTGGTTTACTTTGGTATTTGGTTTAGGACAACTTTTTTTTTTTGGGTATAGGGAGCATTTGTATCAAGTTTTACAAATTTATTCTTGGGATAATTACTTGGGAATGATTTATTTCTAAAATACAGTGTGTTACTTATTCCATTCACTAACATTTTATAGACAAGAAATATCATACCAAAAAAAATTGATACTTTGTTTTCACTTTATTTTAATAGATAATAAACTTTTAAAAATATAAACAAATATCAATTATTAGATTGTATACATATTGTTGTCAAATTCATCTAAATTTGATATATGCTTCATCAATATAATTAATGTCACATAATTTAATGATCAAATTTATTACGTGCAATCTTTATTTTAAAAAAAAATTAGATGGAATAAGTATGGAAGACTTTTTAACGAGTCTCACATCAAGGAAGCTACCTTGAAAAGGTAGTCTTATAAGGATTTGGATTTTCCCGCTCAAATAACTATTTTCCACAATTTTTGGAGTGTTTTTCCTTTTTTTAATATGTTAAAGAGCTTTTTTTTTGGTATTTAAATGTCTAATATCATGTATCTTGATTTTGAGTGTTGTTAGGACATGAAAGTTTAAAGCCATTATGAATAGGCTAGTGGTGAGACTTATGTAATTTGCATAAGGTTATAGGTTCAAACCCATTATCGACAATGTACAAAAGAAGATATGAAAGTTTATAATGCAAACGCTTCTTTAGGCAAGGTTATTAATTATTCGTACATGAACTTCCTGTTTCGTAGCTTTAAGTGAAGCGTTAAAATAACTAAAGATAATACCCGTGAATTATTGCACGGGTTTAATTATAACATTTTATAATTGTTTTTAATTGTAATATAATAATAGAGTCTTTTAAATTATTTTATGTAATATCATTGATGGAGTCTATGAAAAACTTCATTATTAATAATTTTAGCATAATTACGCATTTCTAGCATAATGGTATAGATTAAAAAAAGTTATACATTTAATAGTTAACATATAGTAATTTTTGCCATTCTCAAGTGTAATTTGATAGTCAATATATCATGTTGTGTTGGTTTTACGTGACACAATGAAAACATATATATAATTAATTACCATAAAAAAATACGTAATTTTTTTTTGTACCTTTGGTTAATGATTTTTAACTCAATTTATATTTTGACAATTATTCTTTTAATATCTTCACTAAACCCACTTAAAAGTCTATATATGCATAACTCATATGTAAGTCATTTCATCTTAATACATTCAAATTTTGATAATTATAACTAAATAATATAGACTAAATATCCAAACAAGTCCTTCAGTTTGAAAATACCAAATTAGTCCCTCACATTTCAAAAAAGGGACAAATTAGTCCTCTGAATTCCATACAATTAAAAGAGGACAAGTTGACCCTTTACACTTACGGAGGACTAATTTGTTCCCTTTTTTGAAATGTGAGGGATGAATTTGGGATTTTCAAAACCTGAGGGACTAAATTGTCCCCCAATACAAACCTAGGACCCTGGGGTATTTAGTCAATAATATATCTTACAATAAAACTTTGTGCATTTTATTTACATAAGAAATCACAATTTAACAATCTATATAAAATGACAAAATATTAAAGTAATTTAATTTTTAAATGTTTCATTATTTTATGGGTTAAATGCATTTTAGGCCCCTAGAATTTAGGTCATGTGCAATTTAAATCTCTACTTTTTAAATTGTGGAACGCAACCCCCTATGTTTTTCAAATTGAACAAACCTTCTGTTGAATAGACATCCATTTACTTCGTTAAATGTTTGTGTGTCAATGATCTATTTTTTTGTTAACAAAATTATCCTTAATCTTCTTTGAAATTCCCTAACCCTAATCCCCAAACATCATCATAGCTCTCCGTCTTTCCAACGACACTCCACCTTTACCCACCACCCCTAATTCAAGCACCCTCCACCTCTACTTCCACCCCAACCTTCAACCCTAATCTGAATCAAGCTTTAGCTTCAAACCCCACCTAGGCCATCTCATCCCAATAATCGAGCTTTAAAGCATTTCGTCCCGACGACAACTTCACAATCACCATCCTCGCCATCCTTTCCCATGCTTCCGAGCAAAAACCCACGTCCTAAACTCCACCACCACACCTAACGATGACTACATCAACATCATTGAAATCTCGTCACCGACATCACCTTCCTCATAGACGATGACACCACTGTTGTCACGCGCTTGTGTGTAATAATGCGCGCAGCCATCCCTGCATTTGCCACGTGCTCTCCAACATCACCACCACTTGTTCACCCGTCGCTCATCATATGTCTTTGTTGCTTCACATGCATGGCTCCTTTCCTTGGTTATGTACTCTTCTTACTTGGATAAATAAGTGAAAGGACAACATGTTGACCAAAAAGAACCATCGTTAAATAGGAGAAAGGGACTTTGGGGGTTAATGGTTGGAAAAACATAATAAGGGAAAATTTTTAATTAAGATTGTAGAGAAAGTTGGGCCTAAGGTGGAGGGTGCTTGGATTGGGCTTGAGGGTAGAGGGTGAAGATGGAGTGTTATTGGAGAGAGAGAAAGTGTAGAGATGTTTGGGGATTAGGGTTAGGGAATTTCATAAAAGATTAAAGGTAATTTTATCCAAAAAAATATATCATGTGATTGACATATGGACATTTAACAAAGTAAATAGATGTCTATTTAATAGAAGGTTTGTTTTGCAATTTGAAACCGTAGAAGGTGTTGCACAATTTAAAAAATTGAGATTTAAATTGTATATCGCTAAAATCCAAGGGCTAAAATGCATTTAACCCTTATTTTATTTATATAAAAGTATCAATATAATATATATACATAATCTAATAAAATTATTAATCATTGAGTTTTCTAATATATAAAATAGAGAATATTCAAAATTATGTAATATAAGTATAAATATATTTTTCTTTATTACACATTGCAATAAATAAAATATGCAGTTAATTTTATTTTTTCTACTTTACATGATTAAGAGTTTGGTATTAAAACTTAAAACAAATAGAATATGCATAACATGAAAAGTAAAAAACCAAAAATAATATATATAAAAATGAAGATCTAAATTAAATCATTATTTTAAATTAGATCAAAATAGGAAAGTAAAAAAAATTAATACAATCTTCATCTAACTGTATTAATAAAATTCAAAATTTTATGAATATAAAGCATAACTTAATATAGTAAATGAAATTTAACTTTAAACATTAGAGAAATAGAACTAAATATTAATTTAATATATTTTTAATTGAATGACATAATTAAAAATTTCATGAATCAAGATAGAGAATGTAACTTAAATAACATAAATTGTATAAAAATATAAATTAATAAATATATTATTACTTAAGCTAAAGAATTAGTTTCAAGCATTAGAATAATAAAATAACATAATTTATATAAGAATATAAACCAAATTAATATATTATTGATTTTTTTGGTTACATTAATATATTATTGATTATGTGAAAGAATTAATTAATTATAGTCCTTAAATTATTTGAAAATTGATGACCTCTTCTAAAGTAGAAAATGGTTTTTTCAAAATGAAGAAATGCAATGTCTGCATATCAATTATTCAAATTAATAATTATATTCAATATAATATTTTTGGTGATTTAGGATTAATTTCTCTAACTAAAATGATATGGAGGTTTCCATTTATAGTAGATAATATTTCAAATTGTATAATACAAAACATAGATATAATACAAATTATAGCAACTACACGCAATGAATCATATCATAATTGAAAGTTTAGGTGAATATTAATTACAAAATAATTATATTAATACTTTGAATAATATATAATTGTAAATTGAGTTTGATTTTAATTACAAAAGAAATGTGTAATAATTAAAGAGTGGAGAGAGCATTAACAACATGTGTTTTAAATTTTACTATATATAATATAAATTAAGAGTAATATAATTCATGGGTTTCTTTATGATCAACACAATTTTAAAATGTGAATTAATATTTATTAATATTGAATTTAGCTCTATGTATAACTAGTCATTATTTAGTTTACCTAAAACCAATTAAATATCTGCCGTTGATCCCTTACTAACTTCAATCTCATTTCTTCTTCTACTCCTTTTTTTGTTTAATATTAGTTGTCCGTAAAACTAAATTAAAATCACAAGTAATTAACTTTTGATAATTTAAACTAATATCATTAATTTCGCAACGGAGCATATAGGAGAATAGAGAAATATGTAAGATAAATACAAGAGAGAATATTATGAATTGAAGTGAGAGAAAAGTGAAATGATAATTAATATGAATAAAATAAAATTATAAAATTGATCTAAACTACAAGTTGGCTCATAAGATATACTCCCTCTTCTGATAAATAATTGTCCAATTTTAAATATACAAAGAAATTAAAAAATAATTAATAATATTTCAATGTTAATAAAAGCTATATGTACTTTATAACACTACTCTTGATATTTCTCACTAAGAGTATATTTAATAAAAAAATAAAATAAGTTAATAAGAGGTATAATTGAAAAAAAACTAATAAATATCACCTAAAATTTTTAAGTGGACAATTATTTATGAAAAAAAATAAAATTTTCATATTGGACAATTATTTATAAATGGAGGAAGTAAAAGTAGACTTTTTATTTAAAATAAAATGTTATTTGATCAGAAAATAAATATTTTTTTTACCAGAAGAAATTCATTGATTAATAAATAAATATTTAAGACTGAGTTTGAGATTTCAGCTAAGAACGTGGATACAAATATCAAATTCTATTGACAACAAATACAGGCTTTTGGTCAACAGTATTTGATTACAGGATAGGCCATGCCCAAAATACATGTTCCTTTATTGGTCTTAACCCGAAATACATCTGAAGTTTATCCCTCAAGCAATTTGGCTGTGCAAAATACGGAAAGCATTACAGCAAGTTCGGTCCTTCGTATTTTATTCTGAAGCCCAAATTAGGCCCTTTGAGCATATACAGATTAGCGCACTTTCTAAAGATGTAGGCCTTGGGCTGAACAAGCCGTTTCACTAGCCTTTTTATTCTCACAACTTTCATTTCATTGAGCAGTGATCAATTACCTATATTAAAGACCCAAAAATTATTAAGCCCCAAAAGAAACAAAGGCAAAAAAAAAAAAAAACCCATATGTTGTTGTCCAATATCACCTATATGTTTCTTTCAATAATTATTTCAAAATTCACTTATATATTGATATGTAATATTACTTTTTGATGACTACAAAACGTTTAACATTTGACAATATATAAAAAATTTATAATTAATATTTCTTGTAAAAAAAAAACTTCAAAAAACACTTATAAATATACAGATAGACTATATTATATACACGTTTATGTGAGAGATTTCTTGTTCTCCGACTTAAAATTTGATTTATGTATAGAGAAATGTTATGAAAACAACAAAATTTCATAATAAATATATATCATAAATATTATCACTTAGATGAGTGAATGAAATAATAATGATAATGTATGTGGTGTATATTTATTATGCAATTTTATTACTTCTGACATTACAACTGATATTTGGTATACATCCCCCTCCTCCCCCCCCCCTTCTGCTCACGTGTTTCATGAGCCACTCACAGTGGAAGAGCCACCAGATCCGCCATATCCATTACAAAATCAATCATTCCACAACAATCTAGCCATTCAATAATAAACATCAAATACAGCCACGAATATATTGGTGACAATGAAGTTTAAACCGATGACCTTGTACAAACGGTTCAACCCTCTCACCACAATAAGTCAATAACAATATAATATCATCAACAAAACTTTATGATAAATACTAAATAGAATGAATATTCTGTATTTCCTTTTACCTACCTGTGGAACGAACCATGTCCATCATCCAAGACTATATTTATCTTGGTAACAATCATATTAATAACATACAGATAAAGGGAAGGGAGGAAACACTAGAAGTCATCAACCCGCTGCTAAGAAAACTAAACACAAACAAAAATTACAGGAACATTAGTTTCATCCCAAACCGCCCATTCCTACAACTTCTAATGGTTCAATCTCCCATTCCCCACCCCTTGCAAAGTTTATGCTTTTCACTCACACTGATTAATTTCATGGGTTGGCTTCTCTTTTTATAGGCCACTCAACCCATGCCCTTAACATAGTGCATGTTGTAATTTTGACGCTAAAGGAGGGTAAAGTTTTTTAGGGACTTGACTTAAGAACAAATGCCGTGTTGCGTGTGATAAACGAGTTGAGGAACCCGAATCAACTAGAGGGCCTCCTTTAGTGGGGAAAAAGGTACGAATCATGGTGAACTTACGTTAGCAAATCATTTTTATAATTGTGCTCCAATCTGTCCACTTCGCAAACACACGGATTCTTTGGCGTTTTTCAAAGATTTTTTCACTGCAAATCACTTTTATAATCGTCCTCCAGTCTGTCCGCTTCACAAGCAGAGAATCTTTAGTTGTTTTTATAAGATTTTTTGAACGTTAATTTTCTTTCTTTCTTTTTTTTTTTCTGTAAATCGAACTAGATTTAATAATTGATGGGTTTGGCATATTCACTGTCCCTTGATAATATATTATATACCAATTAACTTGGGTTGGTTAAGGCTGGTTAAGATGCCAAGTGCTGTAACCACTTAAGACTCATACGCCTTTTAAGGACCACAGTTGTTGGGTCGGATTAGTCACCTTCCTAATAATATGGCTTCATGCTCCATCGAGACAAAAAAAAAAAAAAGTTTTTATTCTTTGACGTGGATAATATCTTTAACTTATAATTAATGTGTGTTGCACAATATAAAAAACTAAAGAAGGAATTTGTGAGTTGCTCCAATGGAATGATAAATTCTAATTGTGTTAGTAATGGATGGTAGTAGAACAATCTTTTTCTTCTTGGAGTATCTTAAAAATATATTTGGTTTGACTTTGGCTAACAATTAAGTGGACTTCATAGGCCTACCTGGCTAGTTGCTTGTCGTGTGATATATATATTCTTTATTTTTTAAACTTAAAAATAGATTGAGAGAAATATTCACTTTATTCTAGGGTATGAGATGCCGTCTATAGATTACCCACCAATAAATAATCTATAAATCAAATTAAAGACTTAATGATATATGAGCGGAATATCGACTAACAGAGTAAAATTTGTTTGCCATCATGTGACATATTGATTTATCCTTTTTCACTTGAATATATGAATTTCCTATATGTAATTAGTTCCAAATCTCTTTTGTAACAATCCAGGTGACTATTCTTTAATTTCATGTTTTGCTTGATTATGTACACTTTTTTTTGGTATGATTAGGTACACAGATGAGAGCATATGTGATTTGTATGGGTTTATATTTTATTTCTCGATTTGATGGTATTGTTTCAAGATGAAAGACTCATATACGACGAACTTTCACATTTCAAACTTGGTCGGCTAGATAAAAATTGTTATACGCTCTATTCACGTATTGCTCTTTACACATGCTTCTGATGGAAATTTTCTGTTTTCCTGTTAAGATTTTGCAATATTCTTCCAATTAAAGGTTGTGTCGACAAAAAATTCTCCCACTCACCATAGAATAGATAGGGAGATTGTTGAGTTTAATTAGATGTTAGTTAGATTATTTTTCTAAGTTGGCATGCTAGTCACTAGTTAGTTCATTTTTCTTGTTCTGTGTGAGGCACCTGATTAGCATATATAATTTAGCACACAGTACCTTGTAACTTGTATACGGTTAGTAAATTTTAGATTTCCTATTCTCCTCTCTATATTTTTTCTCATCATTCTTGCCATATGTTTCTTAACACCACCCATAGGGACAAAGTTTCTACACCAACAGACTTATGAGTAAATCAATAGGAGACAAATAATAACCAAGTAAAGCTTGAAGCTTTAAAAAAGTGAGATAAACCAAGTACAGAAAGTTTAAGCATAAGGATAAGGGTTAACGCCAAAGTCTTATATACAGATAGATAAAAGCTTCCCGTAATTTTATTCACAGACAGCTGAACTAAATTGAAAAAAAAAAGGGAAAAGAAAAAATTTGAAAGAAAGGTAACATGGTTGCTCTCCCTTGCCGAAAGAGAAAAGGTAGCTTCCACGATATTCTGCCATTTAGTCCACTTCAACCCTCAAAAAGTGGGCTCACTGCAAAGATAGACATAGACATTAAAATTGAGAGGAAGATATGAAAGAAAGGGAATTAAACAATGTCAGAATTACTCCATGTTGCATGTTTTGTTATCTTTTACTAACAATGCTTATTAGAATATAAAATCATTTATATATCTTTATTTATCAACTTAAGAACAAAGGTCAAACTCTAACCACTTAATCATCATAGAGACTCTGATATACCATATCATAAAATCACTTGTCTCAAAAGCTTAATCTGATGAGTAGAGCCACTTGAATGGTTTTATACACTAATAATGTTCTTCTAACCTTGGGATGATAATTGTAAGGAAATGGATTAGAATTTGGCAGATTCGGTGGCTGCAGTATTTGAGATTGATCAAAATTAGGCAGATTTGGTGGTTGCATTATTGTCTCAAATTGATCTGCAGATGGAGGATATGGTGGAAGCATCATTTGAGACTGATCAGACGGCAGATATTGATGCTGCATCATTTGAGATTGATCAGAAGGTAGGTATGATGCTTGCATCGTCTGAGATTGACCCGGCAGATATGGATTCATCTGCATCATTTCGGATAGATCAGACGGCAGATCATATGGAGGCAGAAGTGGAGGTTGAACCAACTGCTGGAGGTTTCTTTCTATCATTTCCTATAAATAATAAAAGAATAGCCATTAACTAAAACCAGATTAGTTAAAACAATTTGGGAAATTAAAGAATACCGTAAATTTCCTTCAACATATATATGCTTCACAGTTCATACTTGCCTCCATATTCATCCTAGGATTTTCCACCAAACCAGCAGCTTGAGATTGGGAAGCTTGGCTTCCTTTGTTTCCAGCCTTCACTACCTCGTTTTAACAAGTATACTGTATCAGGTATCTTAGAGACAGCGGTAATTACATATATTCTGAATCTGAATATACAATGAACCTAAATAATGGCTCATGTTACATCAATAAAGTATAAACATAAGTAACTAGATTAATGATCACTCACATCTATACACATAATTCAACAAAGCGTTTAATGCATATATTAGCAAATTAAATTTGCTAACTTCCTTTCATGCTTCTAGGGAAAATCTTAGTGTAAAGAATGATTAAACCGCGAACAATCTTTGTATATAAATCTGCAGATGAATATAGTGCATTGAAAGCATGTGTATACAAAAGGAAGGTAAATGTTACAATATAATCAGGTTGATCCATTAGTTATTGCAAGTTAATTGTTTACTCTATAAAAGTCATGCATCAGGCTTTATATATCACATACCATTTATAATTAGTGAAATTTAGATTTTTCTATTCACTGTCGAACTCTCTATAGCAATGCTTCTCAAAACAGGTAAATGGAGAAAGATTAAAAAGAAAAGACCTTAGGGACATCATGGTGATCATGGCCACAATCAGCAACATTGGCAAGGAAATTGAAGGCTTCATCTTTCTTAATAGCCATGGCTACGTCGCAGTGCTTGAGGCTGCGCATCTTGTTTGATTCAGCACGGATCCATGCTCGAAAGGTGAGCTCTTGAACCAACACCTCACATGCTTTTGCAAGCATTTGTGGAGCATCTGAACTGATCATCTGCTTGTGAAACATATGTCATCGTCAAACACAACGTAACTAACAAGAATTATCCCCATGTGCATGCTTTTGCTTATATATACATTATACTATGTAGAGAAAACCAATGGGGTTGTTTCAATATGGTATCCAAACAGAAAAATTAAGCTCTAAAAAATAGTTGTTTTATATGTTTGTGTGTGTGCCACACAGAGATCAATACACGCAAATTTGGATGGACATGGGAAAAGGCACACGCTATCTTTGGTTTGCATTTTTATTTTCTAATTTTTTTTTGGATTTTATATTTTAATATTTTATGAAGAAAATAATGAAAATATAAAAGAAAAAAGAAAATATAATTTTATTATTTTTACTGTTTTTATTATTTTCTTCATAAATCCTAATAATAAAAAACCAATTAAAATGAACACAAAAACCAAATATAAGCTAATATTTTAAGAGCTAAATTGGAGATCAAATCAACCAGACTTTTGATTCATAGTTCAGTCCTTCAATTTTTTGTAGATATGAGATTAAATCGTAATTTAATTGAAAAGTGTTTGAACCAAAAATATTTGGTTCAATGAGTTCAATCGAACTATTTGGTCTGAAATTTTTAAAGCATTGACAAAAAGTTTAATATTATTGCGAGAAATCAAACAATAATATATCTTGTTACGTAAAAAGAAACCAAAATTGCAAACCTTGATATTCTTATTAGATTTCATGATCTTCTTGATCCGAGCTGGGAGCAAATGCTGCGGCTCCGCTGCCATCATAGGTAACCATTCCACAGAAATTATGGGTTAATTGCCGAGAAAAATATTAGAAATTAGAACTTTATTATAATGATGCAACAGGGTTATTGTAACCTTAGATAAATGAGTGAGTTATACCACTTCATTTCATCTAACAATTATTATAGTTTCTATCAAAGATTTTTCTTACATTGCTCATTGAAGAAACATATTTGTTTTTCTGGGTAGACTGAAGAAACGTATTTATGATTTCACTAGGATATGAAAGGTTCACAAAGAAATAGATAATTAAATCAACAAAAATATTATTTTAACACTTAATAGTGAATGTCCTTCAGACTCATTTTATCATTATTAAATATGATAATTCTTCCATTAATTCAACACATTAATAAAATGGGTATCTCTAGACACCCATTTTTGATGTTGAAATAAAACTTCTCTTAAATCAATTGTCTGCTCTGTTGAAAATATATAACCTTCGTTGCTTTGAATATCACTAAACTGCTGGTGCCAAAATTGCTCCAATGCCTTCTTCTGCATATGCATAGATCACAAACGTCATTTTGTTTTTATAGAAAAACTGGTATAGAAAAAGAAAAAAAAAAAAAAGGGAATTTGGTAGATGTATCTAGGATCAATTGAAAGTCCAAGATTTCTATTTTCCGTAGCATTCAAAGGAAAATAGTATAATATAAACGTAGTAAAAATAAACACAATGACAGAAAGTTTTAGCAAGAGGGTTAAAAAATGTACAGGGTAGTGAAAAGTTAAAATTGGAAATTAAATTAAAAACAAATGGTGAGTTTAGTGAGGATTGAAGAATCAGTCCACCTCTTTGTCTTCTTGACTGTCCTGAGGACGAGGGCAGCGGGGCATTGGCTTAGAATTAGAGGGCTGATTTGGTGGAACTGAACCACTACTGAAATCCATTGCTTTGCTTATTGAAATTGCTTAGTGCTTGACTTCTTACGACTCAAGAGGCAAGTCTTTAAATAACGAGGCCTTCACTAGTCTTTCCTCCTTCTCTTCCCCATTAATTTACTAGGAATGATTATTAATTAATTAATTAAAGAGTTAATATTTATTTTAGTACCTTGACTTTATACTTATGAATCATTTATTCTTTACATTTTAAAATGAGTCAAAATAATTTCGATATTACAAAACTGAAATTAGTCCATCATCCCACTTTTATTTAACATTTTGTTAATTAAATGATATATCTAAGATTAAGTGATATTTTGATATATCATGTATCATATGAAGTATAATAAAATTTAAAGTGACTTATTTTTGTGCTTAAAATTGCAGAAAATGAGTCTTTTTATGATTTGAAAATGAGATTTAAATGACTCATTTTGTGTGATTTTAAAACCAAATGAATCATTTTAAACTTAATTTTACTTCAGATAATATAAGATATATGAAAATATTATTTAGCATTACACCTCATCATTTAATCGAGGAATGTTCTATAAAATTAGTGGGCTAAGGGACTAGCATAACTTATATTTTGTAATGTTAGGGAAAATTGACTTATTTTAAAAATCATAGACTAAAATAATTTCTGAATGTAAAGTTATGGATTAAAATGAATAATAACTCTTAATTACTCACTCCCTTTCAGAATATCTATCCACACAAAATCATTTTTCAAAATATATGTTGTTTTCACATTCTAATAAAGTATTTTTTTTTATATTCTAATAGTATCCTAAGTAATTAATGACCATTAGTATAATCTTTCATTTCCAACCATTTAATGTGCTCCACAATTTAATGATTGATAGGATATATTAGTCCATACACCATAATTTTGCATAGAGATACTCTATTATCATATTATTTCCTCTATCCTTAAATAATTATCTAGTTATAAATGTTCAATGGAATTAAGAAAATAATTAATAAAATACCAATATTAGTAAAAATAAAAATAATTTACTAAATTGCCCTTATTTCTTTTCATGAATACTCCAAGGCATCTCTCTTCCTTCATTAATATGTCAATATATTTAATAGGGATATTATTGGTAAAAAATAATTAATACCATCTAAAATTTTAAAATGGATAATTATTTATAGACAAAGTAAATTTTTAAAATGGATAATTATTTAAAGAGAGTATTTATTACTTTTTTTAATATATGTATTTGTCCAAATTTAACATATATATTTGCAAGGGAGAGAGTAAATTTTAATAACGGGGCATTAACTATATTGTTAGAGTTAAAAGGGATAGTACTTAATTCCTATGTCAAAAGTAAATGGGCATGAAATTAATAGGTGTAAATACATGAATGCTCTTCCGTTTATCATCAAAATATATTAAAATTTTTGTTGTTAACACGAGATTGATTATTTTTATGCATTGATAGTATAAAATAAATTTGTACTATTATTCACAAGAATGTAAGAAACCATCATATATATTTTTTAGGTGTGATTGGTTGGGAAATAAAAATGAGAAAAAAGATTTATGGATAAATTTTATATATAAAATTACATATAGAACTTATTCATAAAATTGAATTTGGATAGTATATATAAAGTTATAGTATACATGCACCCATAAAAGTGGACTTTCTAAAAGTTGCTCTTACAAAATTATAGTAGTACTGCTGGGTTACAAAATTATAAAATTTATTCCTAATAAGGAGAAGCCACCACAATAATGTTCAATAAAGTATATTATAAAAATGCTCTAAAAATAAAAAAATGACTATAATGAATGATTTTTATTGTTATTAATTAAGGTAATATTTTACTAGTCTTTTTAAGTTTTGAACAATATAAGTTAGTTTGAAAAAGTACCTCATAAGGTGTAATAAAAAACACCAAAAAATCACTCATGACTATTAAAAATTAAGAGTAAAAATGACTTAATTTTAATGTTTACTAAATAGATAAAATTGACTTATATTTATTCATAGGAAGGAGCACCAATTTAAAAAACACCACCAAACTAAGCCTAATTCAACCCAATGGGTTATTTTTAGATGATATTTAAAGCAATAGATAAAAAGTGTTCAAATGCTTTTTTTCCTCCTAAAAACTGTAAGGTGACAAAGTAACAAGAATTTCACAGAGAAATATTTTATTACTTTAAAAACTTCAATAAATTAAATAACAATGACTTCTTTATTTATTTAAACATGTTAATAAATATTGCTTTTACCTATGAATATTAGGACAGATAAATTAACATGAATTTTATAAAAAATATTTTATTAAATTAGTTTTAAATATATTCATTCAGTATCTTAATCTTATTCCAATTCTTAATATCACTTTATGGAGTATTCATGAAAGAGGGAAACAAATTTATTAAAGTGGGAGAAATAGGGGAAAAAAATATTAATTAGGTGAGAGAATATATCAATACGGTAATTAATGTGAAATAGAAATTTTAGTTGGGTGAGAGGAAGAGGAGGATATATCGTTGCTCTTTTTTTATTCACATTGAAAGAGATATTAATTGAGTGAGAGAAAGCAGTCATTACAGTAATTACTGTGAATGAGAAAATTAATTAGGTGAGAGAAAAAGTTAATAAAATTTTTTTTTCACATTAATTACTGTATTGACTCTTTCTCTCATCTAATTATTTTCTTATTCACATTAATTATTGTATCGACTTTTTCTCTCACCCAATTAAATTTTCTTATTCACATTATTTATTATTGACTTTTTCTCAGCTAATTAATATTCTTTTTCCATTATTCCCACTTTCAATGTGAATGAAAAAAGAGCAATGATATATTCTCATACACATCCTTCTATAAATCTTCCTATATGTTAAATAAACTAAAAAAGTATATTGAATTTATGTCTTAGAATCTTAAAAGTAATCAAAATTAATTTATTTAGTATTTAAGAGAATTTGTAGAAAGACAAAGTAAAGGGTATATCATTTTTTCTTAGGAAAAAAAAATCTTTTGTTAACCACTACTCTAAGGCCACATTTGACACATTACCTATTAAGATTGCTGGTAACGTAAATTACCATTCAAAATATGATCATATTTTAAATTATTGGTAATGTTAGTATTTGATATGGATAGGTATTGTAACTGGCAATCTCGATACTTTATTTGGTGTATCAAAAGGATTATATATATATATATATATATATTGTTATCTCTATAAATAACTCATGATATAGTAAAATTATCCACTTATTCTCTTTTGTTATTAAATAATTTTAACTTTTAAATTGTGTAAAATTTTTATAAAATATGCTCTTTATTTTAGTTAAGGAATCTATCAAGATTTTTTCAACCTTATATACATTATATTCATAATCAAATATAAAATAGAATAACACATTTATATTTTATTCATTTATTTAATTATTTAACTATTAACTTATTTTTAAAATAAATTTATATACTCAATTGTCTATAAAAAATATTTAATAAATTATTCTTTATTTTTTGTAAAGGTCACCAATTTTTTTTTATTAACATTTCATACATTGGATAGGTCAAATGACTAGTATATTAAATATATGATAACATACAAACTTTATTTTTCTATCAAAAAGTTTCTATTTTAAAAATTTTAAATAGCGCCCTTAAAGCAATAATTAGCAAATCTCAGTAGGATTGTAGATTTTTTTTATCCAAAACAAAATGTGAAACTTATTGCCCGCATATAAAAATGCACATGTTAGCAATTTCTCTTATAAAATTATTCATCCTTTTAAAATATAGAGAAATGCTATTGCCATATTCTCCTATTTGGTATGTCAAATTAAAAATCTTTTTAATTCAAAATCTTAAATTAAATTATATTTGAATATTCTGTAAATAATAACTCATATAATCATGAAGTTAACTTTTTAATCAAGAAGTGTTGTTGGTTAATTCTTAATTATAAACAAAAGTTTCAAATTATTAAGGAATCCACGCTATTATCAGGTGGGTTTGAAAAGGGAAAAACCATTGTTTCATCAGTATAAGATAGAAAGAACTTGAGATTTCAAAACAAGGACTCTCTCTCTCTCTCTCTCTATATATATATATATATATATATATATATATATATATATATATATATATCTGTGTGTGTCCTAATCCAATGATATTATTATATAATAATAAAAGATTACATAGCGAAGGCTTATCGATAAAGCAAGAATTCGGCTTCGTGGCTCCCTCTCTTATTTATTGCTTTGTGGCCTGGTTGAATTATTTGAATTGGTGGATTCAGAGACGTCAGAAAGTGGAATTGGTATGAAATTAGATATTTTAATTCCAATTTTCATATTTAAAACAATATATACAATTATAATTATAATTATATGTATAAATCAATTTTATGAAATTAAAAATAATTAAAATGACTTTTTCTTGGTTCATAATATATATCTTATATCCTATAGGAGAAATCGTATTCATTAGAAAAGGATTTTGTACTTTTAACAACAGCGGTGTAATTAAGGTGAGAGCTATGCTACTATAGGTTAAGTTTGGTGTATTACGTGCCAGATATTATTTAGTTATATTTATAAAGTATAATTAAATGTATTTAAAAATAAAGTGAATGAATTTAATCACACTTTTAAATAAGTGTTGCTAAACTGACATTTGTTTAGCCACATTTTTTTGCATTTATTCACACTCTACAAATGTGGTTAAATGACTAATGTATGGTATACCATACTTTATATAACATACCATAGAGAAAACCGTTAATTCATATCTATCTCAATTATTTTTTCCCTCTCACATCTTTGACCATATTAAAGAGATGAATTCCATCGTAATTTCAAAACTTATTAATTTTTTTTTCATTTCTATATGACTCTTTTTCTTTTTCATTTATTTTCTAACAAATAACAATAATAAAATGTTTGTTGGAATTTATTTTTTTGAAGAATTATAATTATATTATTTTTAGAAATATGAAAATTCCTATATTTTAATTGTATTGATATAGAAATATTTTGCAGAAAAAATTATGATAAATGCATTACTGTAGTACAAAATTTTTTATTGTATTAACATCTTTTTTCATTATGTTCAAATTTTGAGTGACACATTCACATAATAAAATAAAAATTTAATTACAAATTACGATTCAGGTTATAAAATTTTAGCAAACCCAGATGCAAAATTCATTAATTTTCTAAACCAATTTCAATTCTAAAAGAGCTCGAATTAAATTTAAAATTTTATATGGTAATTCTAACTCCCACGCCTAATTAAGTTAATTATGTTTTCCATGATTGTTTTGTTGAACTAGTGCGCCTTGCAGACAAGCCCTTACTATAGTCCATGAGTAATGTGCGGGATACAACACATTGTTGTTGTTTAAAAAGGAAATTCTAATCGATATATTATTATTGTTTTTTTTTATATTATTATTTAGAAACTTCAAACATATAAGGATAAGGTATACTATAATTAATAATAAAGGCCTATAAACATAAAAGACAAAGGTTTCCCACAATTTTATTAAGCCAAAGTCCATTAACGTACAGGGCGGCGAACTAAACTAACTGAAAAGGGGGAAAACATTATTTGAACTAAACTAACATGGTTGCTCCCTTGCTGCAACAGAAAAGGTAGCTTCCACGACATTCTTACAATTATATTGGTTCACCCGCATGCAGAAAATGCCTCCCAGGGTTCACTGCAATAACCAATATTAGGGGATCTTGTTAAAATTGAATGAAGAAAAATATGAAAGAAGGAAGAACCAATTAAGGTTATATGTATGTATTATATTCGTTCTTGTATATATCAGAAATAGGCCTCGGCATTAATTACCTTAGATTGATCAGAAGGAACATGTGGATGCTGCTTCATGTGATCAGGATATGGAACTTGGTTTTTTTGCATCCCTTTCCTATAAAATAAGTAGGGATAATCATTTAATTTAATTCAACCATGAATAATCTTATGGATATAATTAAATCTGCATATTCATATAGTCATTGAAAGCATAAGTATAAAAAAAAAGGGATGTATATCTGTAACGTAAATAGTAAAATTTAGATTTCTTATACACACTCAACTCTTTTCTTTAGTTAGCCATGATGGCTAAAATAGTTGTAGCTAGCTAGACTTTTTAAGCATTTAATTAGTATTTGATCCCTAAAAGTATGTATGAAAAAATGTGACAAGAACAATATCTATATTTATGAGCCTCACGTTAAGAAGATTAGTCATTGTTTTACAATGAATACCCTTGATTTATCTTATAAGTTTCTTACCATAACTTAAACGAGGAAATTAAGATTAACAAGAGATCATGAACTACCTGAGTGAGGGAATCAAGGGCATGGTGATTATGTCCGCAATCAGCAACATCAGCTAGGAGATCAGAGAGGACATCATCTTTCTTAATAGCCATGGCAACGTCACAAATATAGAGGGTGTTCTTGTTCTTGGCCTCAGCATGGGTCCAAGCTCGAGTCGCGAGCTCCTGGACGAATATCTCCCATGCTTTTGCGAACACTACTGGAGCATCTGAATCGATCACCACCTCCTTAGTTTTCAGATGGACGTACGTTAGTCACAAAAATTAATCGTTGCTAGACAATATAAAGGGCTTTTAATTTATGATGCAATTGACTCAAATTAAATGAAATATAGCTGGGCTAAATGTGTTTTAAATATTTAAAAATATGGCGAATTTTAATTTTAATTTATGTGAAAATAAATTTTTTTGGTCTTGACTTTTGATTCAATTTTTTTTAAAATAGTTTTGATCACTGTTGTTTTAATTTTGACCCCTATAAATATTTAAAAGCATGCATTTAATATTTATAAACATTAAAATTGTTGGACTTGATTTTTATAAATAGTTTAAAATATTTACTCCTTATGAATATCATCGATTAACAAACGAGCTAATGCAATAGAAATTAAAATATAATATTTAAAATAATTAGACTGAAGTAATATATTTATAAGAAAATATAGTATATTTATGATTCATTCATTTTAATCGAATGGTTCAATTTAATTTTTAAAACATTATCAGAAAGTGAAATTAATGTTAATTTTGAATAGAAAAAATTAACGTATGGGTCCTTATTAATAAATCTATTTAGAAGAATCCTCGCAGTATAAAACTCACTCATGCGTGGTCAAAATAAATTGAACAATAAATCTCCTTATATATATATATATATATATATATATATATATATATATATATATATATATATATATATATTGGTAAGCAACTCCTTATGTACATTTTCTACCTCTTCTTTAGCAGTTCTATTAATTCTCTTAATTATTAAATAAAATATTAAATAACTTATAAATATATTTAATGCTTCAAAAACATGACTAATATTTTCATTTGAAATTTAAGGTGATAATTAAGAAAATATCTTAAGAAAATATAACAACACACAAATAGAAATGAAAGTCGGAAACCTCTGTATCCTCGTGATCAGCAGCTTTCATTATTTTCTCGATCTGAGTCTGAGACAGTATTTGCTTGCCCTTAGACGCTGCCATTTTTTTCGTAAGAATCGTACCATAAAAATAAGTGGTTAATTAATTGAAGAAACATACTCTTATGATTTCACTTAATTAAATATTAATTAAGGGGATTGTAAAGAAATACGTAAATCTATTTATTTTTGTGCTTTAATGAAAATAATGTAGACGACCTTTGCTGTTTTGAATGTCAGCGAACTGCTTGTTCCAAAAGTGTTGCAATGCCAGTTTCTGCACAAGAACATAGATCAAATTTGATGAACTTCATTTTATTCTAAAGAAAAACTAGCATAGAAAATAAAACAAAATATTTGGTATATACATATATATATGGGAAAATAGTACAGTGGAAACCGAGTAAAAATAAATACAAATGACATAAGACTTTTGCAAGAGCGAAAATAAATATATACTTGGTGGTGAAAATTAGAAATTGGAATTTTAAATAAAAATAAATAAAATTTGAGAATTGAGGAGTCACTTTCACCGCTTTGTCTTCTTGCCTGTCATGAGAAAGAGAGTTAGGAGGCGTTGGCACAGAATCAGGGAACTGATTTGGTGGAACCGAACTGCTGTTGCTGTCCATTGCCTGATTGAAATTGCTCACTTCTTGACTTCTCAAGACTCAAGAGGCATATCTTTAAATAATGTGGCCTTCACTGGCTATTTTTTCCTCTTCTTCTTTTGGTCCTCCCTTTTTTACGGGAGTTATTTCATGAATTAATTCAATCTAGGATGGGCATTGACTATAATTAATGTGTGAATTAAATAAGACAGCAATAAATTCCCGTGTGAAAAGGAGATACATCAATGCTTTTCATTAATGCATTAATTAATTTTACTTAAGAATGGGGCATTAACTATATGGAATGTAGTAAAAATATATGTGTAAATACATTAATGCCCATACCATTAATATTAGGGATTTCCACACTTTTGTATGGAGATTATTAGTAGCAAGCCAACATTTTTTAGATAAAAAATTGTAGTATCTCTTTTCTTGAATTAAATTATGGGTAGTTTTGTAACTTTATCATATATATGTCTACATTAAATATTACTTTAATAGTTTCTCTCATTTTGTTAATATCCTTTTTCTTGTAAAGCATTTGTTTCAATGTTTGAAATTACATTCACAAGAATCATATTCTCGTATATCATATTTCTAGGAACATTATTCCCAGACATTTTTTAAAAATTGATTTGTTTAACATTAATAAATATTATTGGAATTATTTGTTGAGGTACTTAAGAATAAATTTAAAATTTATTTGTTTTATAATATATATCATAGTTTTCAAAATACCCCTAACACATTTAATAGGATTATTATTATTATTATTTTAGGATTTGCACTCAATAATTACTATTCCCAAGTTATTGAAGTATTTTATACCCTAGCCATCAATATGGGAATGAAATCTCACGAAAACATGAGAGTATTTCTTTCTTGGGAATAATTAATACCTGTGAGAATAATTTAACAAATTTTGTAACATACATGGAAATAAATTATTCCCAAGCAATGAGAGAAAAAGGCGATAAAATCAATGTTTTGGAATTTTAAAAAGTAAAGTATTAATACTTTATACAGTGTGTAGAAGGACGTTAGGAGGATATAGCAGGAGGATAAATCAATTTCCTTTCTCTTATATTACCCTCTCTTTCATTGCTCTCATCTCCTCCTCTATGATTGGTAGATTATTCTTTCATTTTGTCCCAAGTTCTTTAATCTTTCAATTAGTCCCAAGTTCTTTTCTATCCTTTTTTTAAAAATCTTACTCAAGCAAAAAATCTAAAGCTCTCAATGAACTACAACTTTCGCAAGAAATTACATTGTAAGATCATATATTTTTGTCTAATATCAAGTTTTGGATCGATTTTCCTCAAACTAGTAAGATATGCTTCTAAAATTACATTAGTTGCAGTGAGATTTGAACATAAAATTTCATGCATGCATACATAACCCAAATCTCTCACCACTAAACTAATGCTAGTGGCTATACTAGTGGCTTTATATTATAAGAAATTTTATGTATTTTTTTTTAATGAACCCTAAAATTAGTCCCTCACAATGTTAACTATGGATAATTTAGTCCAGACAAAAATAAACTAGTTTCAAGGTTCCTCATAATTGTAACATATGAACATATTAACCCTTAATCATTTACAATCTCTAACAAAATTAATCAGTAATCATGATCCCAACCTCCTTCAGCTTCATCCCACCAAAGTCTTCACTATAAGATTTTCACAAAATACAGACGGATTTACATATGGATATTTTTCCTGATTACAGGTGGATTTTAACATTATAGACAGATTTACATATGGCAACGTATCATCTGTTATTTTTGCATTTATAATACAAATGGATTTTAAAATCCTCTGTGATTAATAGATAGTCTTACAAACAGATATGTCTGTCTATATATAATACAAACAGATTTATCTCTATGTAATTGGATGAAAAAAATTGTTCCAAATTAGCCCATTACAAGCATATTTTACCATCTAATGGGCTATAAAATGGTGCAATAATTTGCCATATACATATGCATTTTTCCGTTTATATACAAAATATAAAATCCATTGCAATTAATTAAAAATTAAAGACTTTTTCGTCTATAAATCTGTCTATAATATTTAGGGAAAATTGCTTTATTTCCTATCTAAAATCAATTTGTATCCTTTTTTTTGTTGTCGTAGACCTTAATTATTTATCATTAGATCTTACAATTACTAATTATCATAACAATTGATAAACATAAGAAAATATATGAAATAAAAATTTTGATTTCTAAATACCTTTTAATAAATAACAAAGTAAAATGTCACAACAATAAATAAAGTAAAATGTCATAATAATAATATCAAACATAAAGCCTTAAAAAGTCCTGATGAAAACATAAATGATCACTAGTATTCTGTGTCATAAATATCTGGCTCCCCATCGTCACAGTAACATCATCATCATTAAGGAGGAGGAGGAGGAGGAGGAGAAAGAGGAATCCTGTATCGAAACTAGTGGTGTTAGAGTTGGTGGGGGAAGAGGAAGAGGTGTGGAGCGCTTGCTCTCATCAACTCGTATACATGTATCTATTGTATCTCTGCTATACTTTCTCTACATCCTTGATGCCACCTTTAACATTCTTCTCCATTTTCTTGGCCCACTTTTTCTCTAGTCCTACAATTCTATCATAGAAATCATAAGTTTATATCCTACATACATTAAAGCATATAAATACTAAAGATTTCATTACTAACCTATACAACAGTGCATGATAAACAATAAGTGGTGACAACACCGCCCAACTGAATCCTGAAAATCCAAAATTAACAAACACATTTAATTAGAAATACAAACTTTTTAATTCACACTAAAATTAGAAAAAAAATTATTAACACGTTTTAAATCCTAGTGTGACAATTGAGGCACAAATAAATTGACTAGATTTACAACATAAATTCAAAAACACTTTTCAATTCCTAAACACCAAAAACAAAAAAAATAATTATCAAACATAAAAATTTACCAATGCTCCACAAACCCACAAACAAAATGTGCTCCAAATTGCTCCAATATCCAATGCTCCAAATGTGCTCTAAAATCCTAAATAATTGAAATTCCTTTCAATTAGTAACACTAAAAACTAAAAACATTAACCAATGAGAAGTGCAAAAAAGGCCCAAAAAAAAACCAAACCAATTACAAGGTAGAGAACATTACCACGAACACAATGACCAAAACCGTTTGCAAAATGGAGGCTCCAATCATTGGTGGCAAGCCAAAGAATGGTGGCAACGCTAGAGAGAAAGGGAGATGAGAAAGAGAGAGTGAAATGAAAAATGAGGAAAAAGAAGTAGGGGCTCATGTTTTGAGCCCTATTTCGCGCGATTAATGAAACATTGTGTTTCATTTATTGTGTTAAGATGGAAAATCTTCCGTAGTAGCCTTAATTGAAATGTTGCATTTCATTTGAGGCATTATAGGTGGATTTTTATTTGTAATGCAATAAATGAAGCAACGTTTCATTCTACATATTAGATGGATTTTACCATCTAAAATATGCATAAGATACACGTTTGGAAATTCAAATTATAGACGGATTTTACTCCTTAATTACTTGAAAATCAAAATATTAAATAAAAATAGTCTGTAAATCCATTTTTATTTTTTCTATTTCTTTTATTTTTCGTTTGTAATAGTTATGCACCAGGTGGCACGAGTTTGCGTCAACAACTACAGATGGATTTACCTCTCTGACAAAAAAATTTCCACATTTTCATTTACCTATCTAAATTCATCTATATCAGAAATGGAAAAAATTCAATTAAAATCCGTTGTGTTTCACGAGTTTCTAGTAATGCATCTCATTTATTCCTAGTCCTATCCCAAGAAATATCATTAAGTTTCCATTTTCATTGTAAATTTATTAATAATAAAGAAAACATCTTCATATCAAAAACAGGAAAAAAAAGCTAGAACAATTAGCTTGTAATGATGATGTATAAACTAAAATTGAAAAACACATGTTTTGAATTAACAAACCCCTAATAATAAGAAAGTGTTTCAACCAATCAAACATTATAGTCAATCTAAGTGGGGGAGGTGGGAGGTGGCAATGAGATTAAGATGAAGATGGAGACGTGACGAGATTAGGGTGAATGTCAAGTAGTTAAGTGAGGTGGGGTGGGCTTATTGATTTATCAACTGCATGTGACCAAGGACTAATATGTCCATATATTGCAATTGGGAGGGACCTTAATAGACTAATTTATTTTTGTCAAAGATCAAATTGTTCATTGCTAACATTGGCAGACACTAATTTTGATGTTTACTCCTTTTTAAGGAAATTGATTTGATATAATTGGTTTTAAAAGGATATGAATTGGATTGTTCCATTCATATTTGAGGGAAAAATAACTTTAGAACATGTTGAATATCAATTAATTTAGTTTTCAGTTAGGTTAATTAAATGTAAAGGTAATTAAAGCTATTCTAATTATTTTTTATTGGAAAATTGATCTCAACTTGCAGAATAAGAAAATAGAAAAAGAGGTTTGTTAAGCCTAAGGTGTGCAGTGCACTATCTTTAAGGGTTATTCTGTCATGGTGTAATCTTTAGGATATAGCAGACTCTTCTAGTATTAACCAGGAACTCAAGAATTACAATGAAGATATTATCTGATGTATAACCTAAACAATAGAATGATTGTATAACTAGGAACCAAAAAAACTTGTACACTTGTTATTGTAAAGCCATGTTTTTATATATGCCAAAACAAAGACTTTTCCAACATATATAGATGCCCAATGACCATATAATAATTATGTTGCTAGTAATTAAGGAGAAGAATGGTAGGACAATATCAATGATTTTGTATTGAAGTATATTGAAGATATTGAAATTAAAAAACAATCATAGCACATGATTGGTTTTGATTTTAAAAGGAATTAACCAAGGAATCAATAATTGCTATGAAAATTAATATATTGCCATCTTTAAAAGATTCCAGACTAGTAAAGCTAAAGGCCATTTGTGATTTTGAAAATATATAACTGGTATTGAATTTTATTTAACAGAAATCATGGAGATTATAATATTTTGATTCATTCTTAATTTCAAAACATGTTTCTAAACAATTCCAATATTGGTTTAAATAATTAATTAAAATACAATTAATTAAACCTTTTGAAATATATTTAAATTTTCAAAATACAACATTTTTTCATAATATTCAAAAATAAAAACTTTCAAAGTTTGTCCAATCCTTATTTACATTATTTGAATAAGATTATGTAATAAAAAATCTCAAAATTAAACATGGGTATTAATAAAGAGTTTAATTTCTATATACTGATAATATAAAAAAAATTTATAGTGTCATTTAATCAATTTATCTCATTTGCATTACTTTTCAAGCAGTGGGTATAAGATTTAACTATTTTTACTGATTTGTTAATATATAATTGGATAAAAGTATAAAAAAAATGTTACACTGTTAGTATATAAAAATTAAACTCATAAATAGAACACTAACCTACTAAATTAGTCTCATAATACTAGAAAACTGATAAGCTAATGGTATATTGACGGGATGGTACACAATATATTTGATAATACTATATGTTTTTTTTTATAGACTTGATAATACTATAGTGCTTTTAATGTTACATAAATTTTGAGTTTAATTTCTATGAATTGAAATTGTAATTTTTTTTATACTATTATCTAATTAAATGCTCTCATTTACATGATTTTTCATATATTGGACGTGAAATTTAAGTCACTTTTACTAATATGATAATGCATGATTAAATGACAATATAAAAGTTTTACATTAGTAGTATATAAAAATTAAACTTATATATATATATATATATATATATATATATATATATATATATATATATATATATATATCATGTTAACATGCGGGGAATCACGTATAAATAATTATGGATTTTAGTTGTATTGCTGTCAAATTTGTTTTGTGAAAAAATACAAAAAATTATGCATTTTTTTCACGCTAAAGAAAATTTTATTTATAGTTAAGTTTAACGACAAAAATATTTAAATTTAAATTAAATAAGAAATATTAAAGTTTGTCAAGTGCATTCCATATATACTATACTAATAAATAATCTATGATTCTACTACTCATTTGACGTCTATCTGCCAAAGCATAATTCACAATGGAAAGTAACATGAAAAATGTTGTAGCTTGAATAATATAATGTATCCAAATTAGATTGAAACTTCTATCTATCAGACTATTCGAAAGAAAATATCCACGAGGAGAAACCAAAACACTTATATTTAAGGACAACGACACAAAGGGGACAAAGAACACCCATAAAGGGTAATAAAGAAAACATACATAAAGCAGACAATGAAAACAAAACAAAAAAAATACATTCTAAAAACAAAAAATAAAAGAAAAATGATAGATCGACCATCGGAAAAATAGAAAAAAAAGACAACTCTCTCAACAACTCTTACACAAAGGAAGACCAAGAAAGAAGAGAGAATAAAAAGGGTTGAAGCCGAAGAAGAACAACCAAATACTTTACCATATCCGACATATTCACCATGAAATGAATTCCTTAATTATTTATTGATTGATTCTCAAGTGTCCAAAATAGTATTTAAAATATTATAGGTTCAAAAAACATTGTTGCATACTTAACTCTCTAAAATAGACGCTACACGTAAGATGTATTTAAATGAATTGTAAAGTAATATTACTTAAATAAGAGTTTAATTTTAATAAATAGATAGAATAAAATAGTTTGATACTGTTATTCAATAAAATTTGATCTTCATTTATATGACTTTTTAAGTAGTGTGGTACAAACTAATTATATTTGTTATAATATATGATTGGATGATTTTATAAAAAAAAAATTATGTTGTTAGCACATCAAAATAAATCTCATAAATAATTAATTATAAGTATAATTATTTTTTTCATAATTGATTGTAATAAAATTTATTTAGCACTTAAATGTATTAAATTGAAAGTAACATAAAGTAGTGCATTTTTATTAATGAACAAAAAATATTTAATATGATAAATTATTAAAAAGGATATAAATTTTATATATATATATATATATATATATATATATATATATTTCATACAATGTTTGATACTTTAAGTTGATTTGATAAAATATCATAACTTTAAAATAATCCAAAAGTTGTTATAAGATTATATTTAAAAATTGATCTCACTTTAGCATTTTTCACTCAAAAAATATGTACTTGTAAACACTTTAATGTTTTTTGCTCAAGCATGCCAAATTACTGCGATACCATCTTTTTTATTTTTTATTTTTAAAACCGAAAACGTATATTTGAATTGAGTCAAATTTAAAAATATATGTTTACAGTTTTAAAAATATTTAGAAAGACAACATTTGACTCCCATTTCTCTATACATTTATCACTCATACAATAACCATTAAATATGTTCCTTCCTGTAAGACCACCCATAGTTTTTCTAAACCCAACTTCTCTAAAGTTTAAGCTGTCACATTACACATGACAATGGGCTCGTTTAAAAGGGATTCTAATTTTTTTTTAAAAAAATCAAAGTAAAATTTATTTTATATTTTAAGTGATTAAATCATGTTAAATATAATATTAAAATATTTTTATATTTTTTAAAGCGGTTCTGCTTTTATTAAAATTATATCTATATATAAAAACAAAATAATTTTTCTGTTTTTAAAACATTTAGACGGCCACTATTTTTAATGGGATAGAAAAATTGGTTTCCCAAAACCAGATGTACACACCTAAATTTGTGTACCAATGGTAGAATAGTCTATACCCAAATGATTGGGTATTTTTTCCTTCTCTATTCCACCGAATTTTTCAGTCACGTATAAAGTCAACATCTAATAATATTTAAATTTTAAAATTGTTATTAAATATATTTACTTATTTTTCACCTAATAAAAAATAATTAGTGGAAAATATGAATCTCTACCAAAAAGACAAGTGATTTATGTCCCAATTCTTGCACTCATCACGGGCATTAAAGTCAAGAACGAAAATTATGTGTCCCCAAGACCCCAAATCATATTTTCTTTCTTATTACATCAATCACTTATTCTCACATGAAATATGATCAGTTAATAAAAAGATTTCAAGAGATAAGAGACCTAAGAGAGTTAATTAGAAGAGAAATATAAAAGTGAAGAGAATATAAATAAGAAATATGTAGAGTGCTAGAAGAAATATTAAATTTTTATCTCTTGTCACTTTTTGAAGGATAAAAATTTTGTCTATCCGGCATCCCTTCCAAACATATTTCTTCTACTGTGGACTGTGCTTTCTCAAACCAAACATAAGAGTATATTTTTCTTGTCCCTCTTTGGTCTTCATCCCTCCCATGTTATAGTGGACTAGGCTTTCTCATACATTCTTAGGAATCATATCTTTTTAGTTTGGTGTTTGGCATTCATAAAGTTATAAGTCGTAATTATGAGGTTCATTATTTATTGTAAAAGTTTTGCTATACTCTCCTATCAATCTTTCTTTAAATCCTCCTAATACTAAAATAAGAAAAAAAAAATAAATTTTATAATTGTCTTGAAAACTTAAAAAATAAATAATACTTACTTTATTTAGTATGAAAAAAGACTTATATGCATATTTGGTTGAAGGATGTATAATTATTCTTTTTGTAATCCATCCAAATTATATTCGAATGTTTCAATTAGTCAAACGATTTGATCCAACTACTCATCTTTTTCAATTAGCAATTCACGGGAAATGAAAGAAAATACTCCATTCGTTCCATAATAATCATAAAAAATTAAACAATATATATTTTGATAAATATAAAAAATTATATAAATTGATAAAATTATTTTTATTTAGTTATTATTACTCATCTTAATAAATACATTGAATATTTAACTATCATAATTATATTAAATATATAAGTGAAAGAAAAAATTAATATTGCTAAAATATTAGAAATGGACAGGGGTTCATTAAAAAGTAAAAAATCCACGGGCATTGAGGTATTGTGATAGGAAGTATAATATAGAAAAAAAAATATTATTTGTAGTTATCGTGGAGGCACTGTCCGTTTAGATAAAGATGATTTGCCTCAGCAAGTCAAACCTCGTACTGAGGACTAAACCCCATCTTAAACTTCCCCCTCTTCTCTTTGATGAACAAAAAAAGAAAAAGATAAAGTCTCCTCTGTCTGAATACTGTTCTTTTCTTCTGTTATCTTCTCTTCTCTTGCCCTCCACGCAAAGCAAAGAGCAAAAGTAATGGACCCACCGCCACCGTCACCACCACCCCCTGCCGCCACATCCTCCTCCAGCGGCAGCAAGCTCCGCCTGATGTGCAGCTACGGCGGCCAAATCCTCCCCCGCCCACGAACCAACACCCTCTTCTACGCCGGCGGAGACACCCGCATCGTATCCTTCCACCGCCACGCCCTCTCCACACTCTCCGCCTTCTCCTCCCACCTCTCCGCCGCACTCTCCGTCCCTTCCCCGTTCCACCTCAAGTACCAGCTCCCTCACCTCCCTCTCGACTCCCTCATCTCCCTCTCCTCCTCCGACGACCTCGCCGCCCTCCTTGACGAGCACCACCGCCTCTCATCTACTCCCCACCGCATCAGATTGTTCCTCTTCCCTCTCCATGCCGAGATCCGACACCCGAAGACTGAAGCTTGGTTCTTCGATGCCCTCAAGAGCTCTAAGATTATGGAAGGTGGTGGTGGTGGTGGTGGTGAGGGTGCTATCATTGCTTCTTCTAGTGAGAGTGCTGGGTTTTGTTCCTCTGCGGCTGAGTCTATGGTTTTGGAGACTAGTTCGTCTTTTGGGTCAACTTCGTCTTCCGCTTCGTTGACCAATTTTCCTGCATTGAGGGGCCAGGGTTGTGAGGACAACGACGCCGTTTTGAAGGATGGGAGAGTGAAGCTGAACTCTTCGGATTCAATCCCATGGTACCCGTTACTTGTGTACCAATATCTTTTTTGTTTTGTTGCTGCTTTTGATTGGCAATTCGACAAGGCACTAACTATGGTGTTGTTTTGACACTATCTAGTGGGGAAAAGGTTTGGTTTTTATTGTTGTAGTGGAAGTATATTTTTTTGGCTTAGTTGTTAATAGCTTAATAAGTTAAACTCATGACTCATGATCTCATGAGCTTATTGGTTGAGTTTAAGCAAAGGATTCGAGCTTTTTTATCAAATGAGTCAAGTCTTAACTTTGCTTCATTGAACTCAATAACTCGTCTGCTGACTTGATATGTATAATATTTCTGTAAGTATTATTTTTATTATTAATGCGATATATTTATGACTAAATATCCCAGGTCCCAACATATTAAGTCTAAAAAATTTAAGTTATACTTGAGTTAGCTCACTAGGTTTGATCTTTTGGTTGAACTAAGCTGATCTTGAGTTCAAAATAGAGAAATTCTTAGATACTATTGAGCACCACATGAATATGCTCCATATTCTATGACAGAGTAATATTTCAGCTAGGACCCATTTTAACTTCTGCTTTTATTTAAAATGTCTCTTTGTCATTGGATATGTAGCATATCCATGTGGTGTTTCAGGAGCATGTAAGAATTTCTCTCAACATGTAATCATCAAATTGAGTCTGAGCTTTGCCAACCCTAACTCACTTCTACCGCTACATTCAAGTGCCATTAGTGATCTTATTAGTTGACTTTCTTAGTGGTTGCTACTGAGTAACATTGTAATTCCATAACTATTTATCTGAATGATAATATTTAAGGATGATGGTTAGTTCAGCCAAAGTAGTCAGAATCACTTATCCCTTCCATTCAAAGGCTGAAACAATGTTAATTCATTCTGATAATTATGGCACCAACACTGTGGCTGGCTAGTTAGTATGTTCTGTTGCTGCTTTGTAGTAGCTAAGGCGTGTTTTAGATTGTCCTAATAATCTAGGAAGATTGTTACTTTAGTCCCAATTTCTCAAGAAGCACTCTCTGAGGAATCACTATAACGACCAACTGCTGTACTCTACTCATTGAATGCCTTTGTTTATACTGATTTTTGGTAACTGGTTGTGTTTTATTTTGTTTCAGTAATAATAATGTTTCAACTAGTACTATGTCTCTCCAGCAGAATATACCTTACCAAGACCCTGTGGTTCGTGTTTTGGAGGCCAGAGTCAAAGCTGAATCTATTGCAGCAGAAAGTAGAATCGCTTATATTTCCTCTGGGGTCGCAGCGAATAACATGAATGTGGATGTAGGGTATGCCTCATTTCCACAGTTTTATAGAGCGGAGACCCAACATTTGCAGTTTGTACAAGCTCCGAACCACTTTTTACCAATTCACCCAAATGGCCTGTTGCCTGTACCATCTTGCCAACCCATTTACCAGCAACCCCAGCCATTGCAGCAAATGGTTTACTATCCTAATCAACCGTGCCCTGTATACCTCGTGCCTTTTGGAAACATGCCTGCTGGTGGTTTTCCTACAGCTGCTTCTGGCCAGGCTTCATTGAACCAAAATTCTTCCTTTATAAATTGTCATGCAACTCACATCCCAGAGAGTGGAGCCAAGTCTCCTTTTGATCAGGATTTTGCCTCACAGAACTACTTAACAGACAATGTGACCACATCTTTTGCTCATTTACCTTACAATGGAAATCAGCAACCAGAAATGGATACTTATCCAATGCATTATCAATCACAGAATGTATCTATCACTTCCAGGGAATCTCCCAAGTTTGAAAATGAAATTGATGATGAACTTGCTCATGTTCAGATATACAAATCTCAGCCCCCGCCTCCAACACTGCCTTCGAAATACCAAACCATGTCGAAAGCCACGACAAACCTGTTATCAGAGGCTCTTGCTCAATTGCATGTGTATAATCTCAAGCAGCAGACACAAACATCACAGCCACAGTGATTTGTATTATGTGGAAGATCCAGTTTTGGTAGAAGTTCTACGATGACTTTGTATGATACCTTTTTGTTTCTCATAATGTATTGGTATGCCTTGTCTTTCTACACCCTTTTGAGTGTTTAACACGTTGGATCTTTTCCTAGTACTTCTTTTTCTTTTAATTTTTCTTTGATATTTGAATGTCGCTTACTCTCTTGTTTGATATGTAAACCTTCCACAAGTTCAAATCCTATAGAAGATTGAGTTTCATATAAAAGAAGTGAGAAGACCGTTCAATTTTCTTTATCGTCAGTGTTTATGGTCTCTAGTCTTAATTGTTTTGTTATGGCGAGGCTACAAGAATTGTGATTAGTGTAGCCCGGAATATTTAATTAATTTGGTGGTCAAGCCTACAAGGCTACAATAAGGTTTGTTGACAAAGAAAAGGTTACAACGAGGGGCTTAGGAAGGGGCCATGTCTTTATAGGTGCGAGTTACTTATGGGCCATCAAGCCACAAAGGACTATCATCTTTTATGACAAAAGAAAAATGAGCATTATCTTTCACTAACATCTTCAGCTAGAGAGAATCTTTTATAACTTCAAAAAATATTTAGATTTACAATCTAAAATATGACAGAATTATTAAGGGAATTTTTTTATATTTTCACATAAAAGTCAGTGATGTTCTCTAGAGTTTGAGGCTTTAAGCCAATAAAGATAGATAAAAAGGCTAATGAAGTGCTCCTTCGTAACATTTCTTTGAGATATGAACACTTCAAAAGTCCGCTTGCCAAAGGAGAGAAACGTTGGATCAAACACCAACTATTGCTGCAAGAACTGAGAGAAAACTAAGGCTTTTGGCTTCACTTGAGGCAGCAGAAAACACACAGGGCAAAGGGCGGAGGGCGAGGGTGTGACACTATGGTGGAAGTTGGTAATTGAAGTGTGTCTATTAACAAAGCCCACATCGGGTACGCAACTAAACAGAAGCAAGGTGCTGTAGCTATAAAATGAAGACAGTATCAACAACACGAATCACGGAGCCGTGTGGTGAGCACAGAGCGAACTATTCTTTCGCCTTTTACTAAAGAATACCGTGTGCTCGCCACTTAAAGCGGCATACGCCAATTTTTGGAAGAGTCTTCCCTTGGGAGGGCTGCAATACTAGTTAAAATGTTTATTGTGATAGGATTTAGAGTATATTCTTACATAGTGAGTATTTGCAATATTGGTAACGGTGAATAGTAGTGATTTTTGTTTTATATACTAATTTTAATTTGAATAGGTTTAAATATTTTTTGGTTTTTGAGGAATTGGTGAGTTTTGATTTTGATATTTGAAGATTTTTTTGTTTGACTTTAATTCAATCATTTTAAGGTTTTAGTCTTTGAAATTAGTAGTATGTGTTATATCATGATCTTGTGTGTCAAAATTTTCACTCAATAACTCATTTAATTTATCAATGTATCTTATTTAACCTAATAACTTTTTCTTACCTGGCTCAACATTAAATAATGAAGGACTAATTTTAGGGGTTAACACTAAACTGTTTTGGAAATATCTTGACCAAAATTAAATATAAAATTTTAAGGAACTAAAACCAAAACTTGTGAATTTTTCAAAGACCAAAAAGATATTTAAGCCATTTTAATATTTCTAACAATTTAATATGAGTTGCAAAAATAGGACATTAAAAATGGCTATTTATAACTAAAAGGTGAAAATATAAGATTAAATAACATTGTAACATATCCTATTTATCCAAATCAAATCTTAATTGCATAAGTAGAATATATGACATTCATATCCAAATAATATTTCATAACAATATGCCATTTAATTAATATTCTTTGTGTGATTTTTAAATTAGTGGGGGTAAATGATGAGATGATAGTTGGTATTTTTAATTTGAAGTAAATGTTTATTTTAGTCATTGAAAATGTATTTATTTTAGTAAATTATCAATTTAGTCCCTAAAATCATAAAAAAAACAATTCAAATTAGTTGCTTTTGTGATTTAAGTTAGCCTATTTCTCAACTATATGGATTAATTTGGTCATTTTTTTTAATAATTTTATAGACTACATTGATAACTTTTTTAATTTTAGATATCAAAATGAAGTACACGTATAATTTCAAAAAACAAAATAAAAGTTTATTTATATAAACATTTAGATAAAAAAAACTTGACTATAGAAAAAAAACTTGACTAGAGTGCAAATTGATATGATCTCTCACACACTTTATGTACAAATGACATTTTCCATACCACTAATGATGATCATTTCATAGTTAATATAAGTCAATAACAATGCTCTCAAAGTCATTCATTATAAATAGTATCACACACATCATCATTTTGGTACAATTCCTCGAACAATAAATAAAGAAGGTCTTTAAGTAGCACAATCCTTTATCCTTACCTAGAATCACTATTCTTTACAAATTCTGCAATCATTAGTGTAGTGCAATAAGACAGGTTGCCCTATTTTTTTAGTGAGGAAAAGCAAGGTTTCAAATTAATGAAAATCAGATTAGATACTATCATGTACCAAAAAAAATGATGAAAAGCACTTGATAAGGGAATGGAACCAAATGAGGGTAAAAAAGTTAAAAAAAAGAGAGACATACACAGCATGAGTTCTGTAATGTAGTTAAATGGCATTAACTGATATACACGTGTTCTTTCACTCTTCATTGCTGTTAAATTGAAAGAGTGTTACTGTCATGAGGTCTTATTGTCCTTCTTGTTTTTCTTGCCTCTAATAAACTTGGTCAAATTTGGTAATACCTTCTTTTTCTTCTTGATGGTGAAAGGACTTACACGACATGCTGGTGAAGCAGACTTCTGAAATTTGGATCCCTTGGAAGGAGTCATGCTGCCATTGGACTTGATGCTCTTTTGAGAAATGGATCTCTGCAAGTTCCTAGATACACTCCTTTCATATTTTCTTGGCCAATTCTCAAAATCTTCCCTAACAACTCTCTTTGAAACCAAATTTCCTTTGGTATAGTCCTCCAATTTTGTCTCCTTGATTTCCCTCTCAGCTATTTTAGTCCTCATCATTATTTCCTTCTCACTGGCCTTGGCAGCTTCAATCCATGCCTTAGCTGTTTCAACTTTTGTATCAGCAATTTCATTTGCCTCAGCCGCATGATTAGTTAAATACTCATATTCAAGCCTTGAGATAGTAATCAATGAACCATTCTGTGTAGCTAATCCTCTCTTGGTATTCTCAGTAAGGGTTTTCAGCTTCTCTGAGGCTAAACTTTCTGATAACTTGATTGCTTCAAGCTCCTGCATGGCACCTTGCAATCTTTCCCCAGCCATGTCATTCTCAAGCTCAGCATTTTTAATCTCTTCTTTAACATTTGTAACCTCTTGTCTTGCTAGCTCCTTTTCCTTTTTTGCTGCCTCTATTTCTGCATTCAGCTTCTCAAGAGCTTGTAATATACTAATGACAATTGATGTGGCTTTTTCCTCTGCAGCAGTCAAGCTTTGTAGCTTAATTTTGCTCTCAAAATCTTGTAATTCAGATTTTGAACTTTTGAACCAGCTTTTGATTCCTCCTTCTTTAAGGCAACTATCTCAGCATTCACTTGCCTCAGCTCTTTTCTTGTTACATCCAGGGTCGCCATAAACCGAAAACCTTCCTCTCTTATTAAAGTTAAATCTTCCTTTGCTGCCTCTATTTCTTCCTTTATAGCCTCTAGCACAAGAAAATCTCTCATTTCTCCCATTCACCAAAACTTCCTTCCATATGCCCCATGCTCTCATGCCTTTGAACCATTTTCTCCATTTCCTTAACAAGCTTCAATTCATGTTGCAAGACATCAACATCAGACATTGTCATAGCTAATTTCCTTTCAAGCTCTTTTGACTTATCTATCTCTTCAATAGCCTCCTTCAACCTCTTTCTTATCCTTTCCAATTCAAACAAAAACTCATTTGCTTCCTTTTCTCTCTTAGCTTCAATGATTCCCACTTCTTTTAGAGCGTCGATCCTCGCCAATTCAACTAGCACTTATTCCTCATTGGCTTCCTCAATCTTCTTCCTCAGCATACCTGCAGTTCTTGAGCAAGACAGCATCTTTGATCTTGATGCCTCAATTTCCTTCTCTGCCCTCATTTTCTCTCCCAAAACAGCATCCACACCAAGCTTAAGCTGGAACAATTGCTGCTTAACAAATTCCAATTCTGTCATCACTTGTGAATACTCAAGGAGACTATTATCATTCCTGCTTACCTTCCCCAGCTTCGCTAGTAATGTTATATCTTGCATATGAGCCTTTGCCTTGTAGCTAGATTTTTCAATCATAGAAGAAAGATCTTTCACTGCCTTGTTTGCATTAGAAAGCTCATGCTCTGCTTGTGCTTTTGCAGATTCTGCATCCCTTCTTCTCTCTTTGTACCATTCAATATCCTTTCTTGCTTTCTGGAGCTCTCTTACTCTTGAAGAGGGCCTCTGAAGAAGTAACATGTAAGAAAAATACCATAAAGACAATAAAAATAAATGCCATAATGGTGCATAAATTTCTGATAGATGAAGATTTAAGAGGGACATACCTTAGATGAGAAATCCATGTAGTTTTCTTCAACTAAGGACTATTAACATCTGCAGTAGTCCTACCACCATATACAAGTAATTAACTGCAGCTTTAACTAATCCAAACCGAACTCTGAGCCATCTAAATCTATAATTGCTCTAGTGAATTGTCAAAACTGAAGGCTTAATTCTGACTACCAAAAACAGTCCAATTCTGGTTTTTCATGCAATAGTATTACTTGGGAGACATTAAAGCAGTGATAAAGGGTAGCAACTAAATGCCTTACCTGATTGAGAATGTTGTTGGAGACTGTTTAGCTCAAAAATCAATGTGTGCTTGTGGCTGAGAATTGTAATAAGCTCAAATGACAAAAACAAGAAACTATTGTCAACTAGCTATTGTTGGACGCGTCACTGGCCCTGTCCCATTATTATTATTCTTATTATTATTATTATTCTTTCAGTTATTTCGTATTGTCCTCTTTTCAGTCTATTCAATATATTCTTTTCATTATTAAAAGTATCAAAGTCTTGTTCTAAAATCTTGTTCTCATTGGATCGTCGATTTTTCGTTTTCTTTGGACCACTAAACTTCCATCCCTTTGTTTGTCTGTTTCGTTTTCTTTATCGCATCGCATAAAATGAAAATTATCAATTATATGAAAACCGATGTTATTCTCCATCTCATTTCCTTCCTTGTACATACAAGAAAAAAGCCAATATTTTCTTTGTTTCTTATATTATTTGAGATGATTTAGAGATCTAGAGATTCCGTTTCTAATTCAACAATTTGAGAAGGGCCCATTTGTTTCGACTACGTACACACTCTGATTCTTACCACAAAATTTCGATAACGATATTTACACAGTACTATCTTTGGTATTCATTTTGCTAGACATTATTGGGACGCTTAAAAAATTATATATATATATATATATATCAACAATTTGGATTTTAATTGGATTAGTTATGATGAATTTGTTTGGTGAATTTCCGGTGATATTTTTTCTTTATACTATTTAGTTATTATCATATCATATCATATCTACCACAACCACTAGCAATGCAACTATAATCAACAATTATCAATACATGATTTCTCATATATGTGCTCAAATAATTTGAGTAAAAAAAAAACCACTTAAAAAAATTGAGTAAAGCATTTATCTTAATCTTGATATATTAGTGTAAAATATTTCACACTGAGCCATTCTTGTTAAAACATTAATGGCGAATTAACACATGGTCAATTCAGTAGTAGACTTATTCCCTTAACCTTAACCAGTAGTCTTGGGGTTCAAGTTTTGGATATGGAGTAGCCAGTGTCAGGAGATCCATGTCCCTTATGGGATCTTCAATGTTCGAACAAGATTACCTCCAAGTAAATATCATTATTATACTTTTTTTTAATTACTTTGTTTTAATCTAAATTCCTTAGCACAAATAAGTTTTTTTTTTTTCTAAGCCATGGACGATGTAAGGTGTAAGGGTTATCTTTTTTCTTAGCAAGTGTGTGGGTTCGATTATCATCTTAAAAATAGAACAACTTTAAACTCACTATCAATGTCTACTTCTTTAAATGAGTTTACGCTACACAAGAATTCCGATGATAGATATCTTGCAAAGACACATAAATTATTAGATTTTTAACTTTTTGTTAAATGGACACGGCAACTAGTCAACAAGTTTTATTGAAAAAGCATTTAAAAATCAAATTTCTTATACTCACACAAGAATAAGAGTCCCATTATATATAAAAACGTAAAATGAAAACAAAAATAAAAAATGGATGTATAAGAGAAAAATTAAGTAACAAGCTGATGTATAGCTACCCACATATCTATGTTACGTATACATCAGGTGTATTGCCCATAGCTTATATGTCTAACAAATGGTTAAGAAAAACATTTTTATATATATAGTGATTAGAAGAAAAGTTTAATTGCTTTTATGTGAAGGTTTGCAATGATTGGTGTAAGAGGGAGAGGAAGCGAGAAGAGCGCAATTCCAAAAATGAGAATGCATGGCGATAGTGAATGCGTGGAAGATCATGCATGCGAATGAATTAGCTGAAGGCAACGTACGTAACCTTTGTTTGATGGTTGTCGTTGTTTCTTTTCTCCGTCTTCCCCTTTAGGATTGGATTGATCCGTGTAGGAAGAGGATCGGAGGAAGTAGAAGATGAAGATGGACGTGGAGAGGTCGTCGCTGTGCAACTGCGTGGTGAACTTTCTGTTGGAGGAGAAGTACATCCTCACTGCATTCGAGCTTCTCCACGAGCTCCTCGACGATGGCCACAACGATCAAGCCATTCGCCTCCAGCAATACTTCTCCGATCCCTCCCGCTTCCCTCCCAATCAAATCTCTCGCTTCAACTCTCTCCAATGCATGTCCATTACACTCATTCTTACTTATTTTATCTCTCTATTTCATCACTTTTTTTTCTTCATGTTTCTTATTCATGTAATGATATCATGTGAAAAGATAGACAGACACAATCACACATGAGTATTATTATTCCAACACCTAAAAGTTGTTCAATTGAGACACATATTCTATCATCATTAGATGTGAAGATGAGTGGAGATAGTGGATCACCATCACATTTAATGATAATGGAGTGTGTGTTCAATGACATCCATTTTTGAGTGTTGGAATAAATTTTTTATCCCACAATTATGCTTTAAATAAATAAATGTGGTCATTGTATCTCTCTTTTTTTTTGTTGTTGTGTGACATGTTAATAAATGTTGGTTTAATACACATGGTTGTTATTTAATAAAATTAGGGAGGATTGATACATGCAACCTTATCCAGATGTTGTTTTTAAGTGTTTGAATAACTTTACGTTACAATACAGCAATGCTACTGTTGACCCTCTCTTCATGGCATGCATGTTAACATGAATAAGAAATATGTGAAGGTGGATATATATGTAAATATATTTTATTATATTGCACACACTTATGATTTGATGCCAAATTTTCATTCTTGCAAATGTAAATGCAGTGGCAGATCCTCAGACTCTGCTGCAAGAGAAAGAAGCGGCGGAAGGAAAGTTAGCCCTTACTGACTATGAGCTACGTTTGGCACAAGAGGACATCTCTAAACTCAAAACTGAATTGGACAGCAAAACACAATACCTTGATCAACTAAATGGTATTATTAATTACCCTTTTCCACTTTTGGATTTGTTGAAAGCCTTAATTTGCTTAGATGTTACTAGAAAGAGTGGCACTATTATATATGCATGTTGCAGAAGATATTTGAATTGATGACATACTTCTACAATGCTAATAATTAACTGTTTGTTCCTACTTAGTCTTGCTTAACATGTCTCTTTTTTCAATAAAAATTATTAGAAAGTCAATGCAATTCGGTGCTTTATCTGCATCTGATGGCACTATAATATTGTTAATCCTTGCATGCATCTACTGTGGACGCTTCAGAGTCTAGTAGAGATGTTTCATCAGTGAATGATGCGCAACAAATTCAACAACAAAAAAGCAATACTTCATTCACTAATTTGGGCACACTAAAAGTTAACGAACGTCGAGATCTTAATTGTGCTGTGAAGGAATATTTGCTTATAGCTGGCTACCGTCTTACTGCAATGACATTTTATGAAGAGGTAAGGAACTGCTGTATTAGCTCAAGTTCATTTTTCTTCCCCTATGTTACCCTTCTTTCTTTTGATTTCTTTTTTAGCAAGTAATGTGTTCTTTCTTCTTTGAGATGCACTTTTGTTGTGTAATTCCACCAGTTGTGGAATTTTATTTTTCCCTTTACCTTATTTATTTGACATTTGACTAATAAAGCAGTTTGAAGTGACCATAGTAGCTTTATGTATGCAACTTGAAAAGATCAAATCTAAAGAAGTCATACATGGAATGTTTAGAATGTTATGCTGTTTTAAAATAGTCAATTAACACTGCAAACTAGCCAAAGGACTATCACAGCTAAAGGTACCAAAAAATTTCAAAAAATTGTTTTAATTTTCTATTTTGTTTTTGTTCAGTTTCCTAATTTCATGATTTTGTAAAGGAAATGATGAAAACTAGAAATGAAAATTAAAAGGTGAAATTTGTTTTACCTTCATAAAATCCTAATAAACAAGAAATAATTAGAAGCAGAAAATAAAAACTGAAAACTATTTTTTGAAACTAATCAGACCCTTCTGTTTCATATGGAGTTCTGCTTCAATATAACATCTGTAAGTTGTTTTGTTGTTTCATGATGGTTCTTGGGTTTGCACAAATCAGAAATGCCCTCAAGATATTATATCTGCTGTGCTGGCCATTTTTGGTGCTTAATATTAGGCAGTGTTTAATCTGCAATAACTGATCCTGTAGGTTACAGACCAGAACTTGGACGTTTGGCAGAATACAAATGCAGTAATACCAGATGCCTTGCGCCATTATTATTATCATTATCTTTCATCAAGTTCAGAGGCTGCTGAGGTGGTTTTTTAACTCATGGCATGGGCAATTCATTTATGAATACTACCAAAAGGAATGCTGATAAATGCCCCAACTGGTTGTTCATCATTTGATGCCTTAGCTCAAATTGGCTTCTTAATATTACAGTTTTGTGGGTTTTGCATGTCTTGTATTAGGCATACATATATGTTATTCTTTTTGCTTCATACAAATTTCAAACCCTCATATTGGTATCTTCTCTTCTATAAACTTTTTCTATACAAAGAAAATTAGCTTCATCAAAATGTTTTCCTGCAGTAAAATTCAGTTTGAACAATCCTTTCTGCTTAATAAATGAAACATATACTCTTTATATTGTGGAGGAATTGGTTGGGTCCAAATGATTTTAGATAGGTCTTTGAAGATTTAAGTAAATAGAGTAACCAAGTTAATTATTTAATAGTGATTTCAAATCGTCGTTTAAGTTGAATCACACTTGAACTAATATGCAGGAAAAAATGGCCCTACTTTGGGATAATGAGACATTGCTAAAGGAAAATCAGAGGCTGAATCAAGAAAAGGAGAGCCTGTTAAAGGATAAAGATTTGGCAGACGGTCAAATAGGAGCATTGACTAAAACCTTGGAGGCACTGCAGAAAGATCTTAAAGACAGAGAGAACCTGGTAGGTGTTATATAAACAACTCAAAAAGAAAAAAATGCTGTCAAACGTGATTCACATTTTCTATTATGAATACTAATTTTGAATTTTAGGTACAAGTTTTGAAGCAGTCCTTGGAGAATCAAAGAAAGGAGGTCCATGGTTGCAGAGCTGAGATCACAAAGCTGAAAATGCGGATTGAAGGTTCTGAGTCTTTGGATAAGTACAAGGAAGAAATTAAGAACTTGCAGATGGAAGTTAAAAGGTTGAAGGAAAAGAGTATAGGGGCTCCTGAACCTCCAAATTCTGTTGGTTCTGAGAATGAAATTATGGTTGAAGACAAAGTCATTGAGATTCACGAGGACAAAGGTTCAGTCTCCTACCCTGTTGATGCGGAAATCAGTGCCGCACACAGTGAAGATGCTCAATCACCAGCACTTGAAACTCTTAACCAGTATGCTGATAAACATGAAGATGCACTGCATGCATTATTTACTCCTACAAATGCAGATGGTGCCATTGAAAATATTGAAATTGTCTCCGAACAAAATGTTGGCAAGCAAGAAGAGGATAGCATGTTACAAGTAAAATTAGACAGTGTAAATGAAGAAGCAATATCAGAGAAGACGGCAAGTCCTCAAACATCATCCATTACTTTTTGGTTTCTAGTTGCCTAGTTTAAACACTTTAACATGTTTATCGATAACAACTATATGAGCTGTAAAATTCTTTTAGTGATTTTCCTTGGCTATATCATAATGTAAACTATATATTTTTGTTCTTATATATATTTATTCTTTGACAGGGGTTAACAATCATTCAGATACTTGCAGATGCTTTGCCTAAAATTGTTCCTTATGTCTTGATCAACCATCGTGAGGTTTGCTACTCTCTAATTTTATTGATACTTGTATAATGTTAACATTTGTTTAATTAGTGTTGTTTGGTTGCAGGAACTCCTTCCTCTAATGATGTGTGCAATTGAGCATCACCCAGATAGCAGCACCCGGGATTCTTTGACTCATACATTGTTCAACTTAATCAAGCGCCCTGATGAACAACAGAGAAGAATAATAATGGATGTAAGTTTGTTACATTGGTTTCTTAAGTTTACTTAGAGACATTGAATTCATCTTTGATCATACCTTCAGGCATGTGTCAGCCTTGCAAAAATGTGGGAGAGATGAGAACAGAAACAGAATTGCTTCCTCAATGTTGGGAACAAGTACATTCTGGCCTTATATTTCAACTTACTTTCTTAACCATTCTGACTTAGGATCATAGTTTTATAGTTTTTTTGGTGTTGTGGATTTTAGATAAATCACATGTACGAGGAGCGTAGGTTGCTTGTTGCTCAATCATGTGGAGAGCTTGCAGAATTTGTGCGGCCTGAGATTCGGGATTCTCTTATTTTATCCATTGTGCAGCAACTGATAGAAGATTCTGCCACTGTTGTTCGAGAGGCTGCAGCTCATAATCTAGCTATGCTGCTTCCATTGTTCCTGAACATGGATAAATATTTCAAGGTCAGCCTCACTATATATGCTTCGAGGCAATCATGGAGAAGATTTCTGACTGCAATGTAAGCTCTGGAACAGGTTGAAGAGATGGTCTAGGGGATGGAGAGCCTTTTATTACCCTTATTATAATGTGACAACTTTTAAAGAAAATATGTACAAAAAATGAAGATAAATGAGTTTCTCCAATTCTTTGTTTCATTTGTTGTTAGGTGGAGGAGTTGATGTTCCAATTGATATGTGATCCCTCAGGAGTGGTGGTGGAAACTACTCTCAAGGAATTGGTTCCTGCAGTTATAAACTGGGGAAACAGATTAGACCATGTCTTGAGTGTTTTACTCTCTCATATTTTAAGTTCTGCTCAGGTAATTTGTATTCCTTTGTGGCTTTGTGCTGTTAGAACTTCGTCCTTGTTGGCAATAATTTTTGAGTGGGATTTTATCCTCCAAAATTGTAGCATTGCCCTCCTATTTCTGGGGTTGAAGGGTCTATGGATTCGCATCTGCATGTCTTGGGGAAAGAGAGCGCTGGAATATAGATGTTCAATTGAGAATGTTGATGGAATTGCTCCTATGGTGCACCACAAAGCAATTGAGACCTGCCCCATTCCGTCCACCACAGCACCTGCCCAGGTTTTGTTATCAACCACATTGCTTGAACAGTATGCAAGGTAAGCTTGGCACAAAATGTTGACTTTGACCTAAGACCATTAGGACATGTAAAAGAATGTATGAACTTTGGGCCTTGAATGTCACATCCTTCCACCAATGAGACCCTATGTGGTAAATGGAGGGAATAGGGGCTAATGCAGTTGCAATTGCTGCTGCCAGCCAAAACCACCTGTTGTGGTGGCAATTGCAGTTGCTGATTGCAATTTAAAACCATTACTCTATGCAGAAACACAAACTGTGCATGACTTCACTCTCAATGCTGATTCTGATCTTGAATGTTTTCCATTTTTGCTAGGGGACGTGTTGAATGGGATGAATTTGAATGGATGCATGTTGAGTGCTTCCCTAAATTGATACAATTGGCTTGCTTGTTACCATGGAAAGAAGATAACTTGAGGAGCCGAATTTCAAAGGTCACACTAGTATACCTTTTCTGGTTTTTTAACTTGTGTTTTGTATGTTCAGTAGCACAAGCAACTGAGTGATTTCTGATCAATGTAATGCAGTTTCTGTTATCTGTTTCTGAAACGTTTGGGGATCCATATATGACATGCATAATGCTACCTGTATTTTTAACAGCAGTTGGGGATGATGCTGATTTGACATATATTCCTAGTGCTATTCATTCTAGAATTAAAGGTAATGGTACATGGTTCTTCAGTTTTTGCAGTGAAACTTTCTACATCATTTGCTTTATATTTAACAATTGACTTGTAGGTTTGAGACCAAGGTCTGTTCTTGCTGAGAGGCTCTCTGCATCATGTGTTCTGCCACTTTTGTTGGCTGGTGTTTTGGGTGCTCCTGGAAAACGCAATCAATTAGCAGAGTACTTGAGACAGCTGCTACTAGAAGATGACAATTCTAAGGAGAACCCATCAACCAAGCACACTCCTGAGCTTATTAATGCTGTCCGCTTCATTTGGTTTGTGAATCCCCACCTATACTATATTTAAACAACAATGCTATACGGATAGAATGTCTGTCAGAATATGACATGCCAGAATGATGTGTCATGATTACAATGAAATCAGGAGTGGTGAAAAAATGAGGTGTCCACACCACTAAGACACCACTTAATTCGATTGTGCATCATAGCACCTTTCATGTTTAAACTCATAAAATTGATGGTATTCTTGCCCATATGAATCATGAGCTTTCTTTATGATGCAGCATATATGAAGAAAAACATGGTATGATATTCAATATAATATGGGACATGGTTGTTAGCTCAAGCGTGGAAATAAAAACAAGTGCAGCCATGCTTCTGAAAGTTATTGTAAGCTTAATGTTTTCTTGGTTTCTTGTTATGTCTTATATAAATGCTAGAACTAACATAGGGAGGTCTTCAATAATAGGTGCCATATGTTGATGCAAAGGTTGCTTCAACTCATGTGTTGCCTGCCCTAGTTACCCTTGGATCTGACCAAAACACCAATGTGAAGTGTACCAGCATCGATGCTTTTGGTGCGGTGGCCCAACAATTCAAAAATGAGATGGTATCTGTTGCTAGCATGTTTCTCTTGATGTAAAGTAATTGCTGACACACGCTTCAAATTCCTGATCAATAAGATATCTTGCAGATAGTTGATAAGATACGTGTTCAAATGGGTGCTTTTCTTGAAGATGGATCGCATGAAGCTACAATTGCTGCCATTCATGCTTTGGTGGTTGCAGTGCCGCATACAACAGATCGGCTTAGAGATTATATCCTTAAAATTTCCTGACATTATGTCTCATTTTTGTTAGTCAATTGCATTTTCTGTTGGTTTTCAAGGTCTCAAACTCTTCCGTCTATGTTTTCTTTAACTTGAAGTTACATCTTTTGTCCAAGATTGCTCAACTCACGGCCTCTCCATCTGCTGCTTCAATAGATTTGGTGTATCGCGAGAGCGAGCCAATGCATTTTGTGAGGCAATTGCTCTGGATGCAACAGGTTTGCTCTAACTCAAGCCAGATTAGTTGGAGTGCACTAAACTACAAATAGGTTTAGAGACAAAAAAATATGCATATTTTAATGCATGAATGATTTTATATTCTAATACGTCCCTTACAAATGTCTCTTTTCTAACTTGAAGTGTGACAAATTTTATCAGAATGAGAATTCGAATCCTAGACCATTCATCTTTTTCCAAAAATTTAAACCGATAGATACAGGCATATGAATATGCATGGCCTTCTCAAGATGTTTTCCCTTTAACTTTTACAATCTTAAATAAAAGTACTATTAATTCCGATTTTTCTCTTCTTGTAGATCTTGCTGCAACTAGTGTAAGGGAATTCCTTCTACCAGCTATACAGAACCTTCTAAAAGACCTGGATGCACTGGATCCGGCGCACAAAGAAGCCCTTGAGATTATAATGAAGGAAAGATCAGGCACAAACAAGGTGATGGGTGGTCATCACGGGCGTGCAACATCACTCAGCAACTTCTTCGGTGATGGTAGCTTGCGTGGCAAGAAGAGACACAGAGACGACAACATCGGAGACTACAGTTTTGTCCCCTAGGGGCAGGGCTACATCGGCAGATGACACTAGATTCAGGCGCATCATGATGGGACATTTTGGTGAGATACTTCGTGGTGGCAAAGGAAAATCACAAGAGGAAACTCAAAACCAATAGAGAGTGTATACATGTATCTCTGCATATTGTTGTATTCATCAGTGGAAGATAAGATAATTGTTCCCCAGATGTACAAGAACTGTTACAGTGGTTTTCTTTTAGAAAGAGTTGAAAAAAATTAAAGTAGAAGTTTTGTTGATCTTTCTGCTGAATGTCATTTGCAACGTTTTTTCTCATGCTGGTCTTGATGGATAAATTGGAGAGGTTGACTGGATTGAAAGACAAAATTGAATGAGAATGCTAGTGTTATACCTAAATTTTGACACTATTTTTTATGCTGATTAATGGTGATTATGTTAGTTTCAAGTATGAGTTTAGTCTTATTGATTAAGTTTGAATTGAGTCAATGATATATATGATGGGAGGACTTAGACTCATTCTCTTAAGGTTTTGAATTAAAATATAACATTTGGTTACATATGAATTAGGAAAAGGACCTCTTCTTATATCAGTAAAACATACATATGCAATTTTATATATAACTATTAAAACGGTGGCTTGCTTTTCTTTGTCAAGCATGCAAAAGAATAGTAATTTCACATGACAAGAACTAAGAGCAATTGATGCTACGGTACATGCATGCTGCATGCAAGGTGAACCACATGTTCAATTTTTCTTGTCAAAGAATACAGCTCCTAATGCGTTAAATTGTACCTACTCCCCTTGGCGGTGTATATGTGCATTACCAACCAAACCGATATCACAAACATGTTGCATGCCTTGATTTTAAATTTGCTGCATCACATGATTCACATCTTCACATTCTAGTTCTCAAATATTGTGTTGGTAGAAGACTTGGTCATTTCTCTTTTGTTTCTTTTTTGAGAGCGTACCTTTGTAAATTTGAATTTTAGGAAAAAATGAGATAAATAAAAGTTTAATTATATAATATTTTAAAATTTTATACTACAAATAATTCTTTTCTCTCTAAAATTTAAATTCAAAAACATATTATGTTAAATTTACATATATTGGGTGTGTATGAAATTTGAGTTTTAAATAGTTAATATCTCTTGTAATCATCACTATACTTTTTTTTTATTGAATTATTTAGTTGTTATTGTTACTTGTTAATGGAAACTATAAATTGAATTGCATCGATTCTTTTCGCCTTTCAAGGGTGTGTTTGGTTGAAGCACACCCTATATATTTGTTTTATACTTACTTTATTTGCACCTTCAGCACGCCATATTACAACCAATACATATCTAATTAATTAAGGCAAACACATATTTACGTGGGAATCTTCATATTTACTATACTTAAACGGCGCAAAGTACAACTTGGAATCACGGTGTACAAATGCTTCTTATATATGATAAACGCACTGCGTTATATGCAAGTGAAAAACATATGTAACACCACACATTTATTCATGTAAATATTCCATGTGTAATCAGCACATGGTAACTCGAAGCAATTAAAACAGATTAAGGTAAACCAATACTTATAGATATCATCATGTCACCTCTTTGGGGTTACGACTTACGAACCCTTGTAG